>PVJS01006356.1:15808-60314 GCA_004027185.1 Glis glis
AGGGCCGGGGGTGTAGCGCGGAGGTAGAACGCCCCTGCGTTCAATCCCCGGTACCGCAAAAAAAAAAAAAAAAGATAAATTTGTCATCACTGAAGCAAAATTGAGAGATAATCACAGAAGGAAAAAATTCAAAATTATCCTGAACCTCTCTGCAGCACTAAGAGAGGCTTATATTCAGCTGACCCCTAACATTTTAATACAAATGATAACCCAAGTAATAAAATCTCAAAGCTCAAGGGTTGTTTATGCATGAAGAAAACACTAACCTATTCTGACTTCAGATGGGTCCTACCTGAATATCAAACTTTGTGGGAGCAGACCAAAACCCCACTTAGAGTATACTGTATAGTGTCTAGGCTATGGTCAGTGTATGTGTATGACATATAAACCATGAGCTATGGACAAGACACACAGAGTGATTGTCACACGTATACACAAGATAATCATCAGGTAAATATAGCAAGGGGAAACACAAGAAAACAAAATTAGGAATGAGAACTATGGAGACAAAAATTTAAATAACAAAAAATCTTCCATATATAGTTCTCTCCCCATTCATGCATTGCATGAAATAGATACTCATGGGGATGTGAAAACCCTGTGATTTTGATCTGCTGTCTAGACCTCAGGTCCTGCACAGACCTCAGGATCATTTAGGCCACCTTTATGACCTACTTGTTTTAAGAAGGTCTTTCTAACACTCATTTTCAGCCTGAAAGACTCAAATACTTTAAGATTATAAATTACTCAGCATCATAAGTTGTGTGAGAAAAATATCCAGCAGAAAAGTCCTTTAAATATAATAGACATTAAATTAATCCTTTTTAAAAAATAATCTCCTCAGAAGGCTGTTGCATTTTATGTATAAATCATGTTATTATTCCAGAAAGTGATCATATTATCTTGCTTAAATTACCACAAATTCAATAGTCTATGCACTATTCCAAAATCCAAAAAACTCCAAAATGTGGATCACATCTGGTCTGGACTACTTCAGAAAAGGTATACTGAATCTGAAGTAGAGACTGGCTGGGCGGGGTGGCGCAGGTCTGTAATTCCAGTACTTGGGAGGCTGATACAGAAGGATCACAGGTTCAAGGACAGCCTCAAAAATGTAACAAGATTCTCAGCAACTTTCAAAAATATTTTTAAAAAAGAGCTGGGAGTGTAGTTCAGAGGTAGAATGCCCCTGGGCTCAATTACAAGTACCACAGGGTATGGGAGGAGTAGGAAGTGATTTCACATGCAGGACACAGGAAACTGAACGTTTTGTCCAGGAGACTATAAGCTCTCTGAGGGGTGAGACTCTGTTTTGGTTGCACGCTTTTTCTCCAGACTATATTACAAGGCTAACGAAATATAAATTTAAAAAGAGGAATTAATTTTTCCAAAGTCACATAGCTAGTACGAAGCCAAGCTGGGTATCCAAAAGACATAACTTTAGGAATCCAGAAGTCTTGGGTCCGGCCCAAGAGTGATGCGAACTAGACAGGGGGGTGAGCACTGACGACCCGGACGACCCCTCCTCCGGACCGGAAGCCATGTCTTGCATGAACTCGTTTATTAGAAGGCACATCTCTCTTATATAGTGGAGGTAGTACAGGAAGTTCGCAAGTAGTAGGGTGTGGCACCACGCTCTCCTGGGATCTATTATAGGTAGAGACACCTGTCGTCTATGAGTACGGAAGGAGGTAACTACCTATCACAGCCCTCCTGAGGCCACTTCCGGAACTACCTGCGGAACCTCCCCCTGAGGAATTCGCCAGCACCATCTTTGCCATTAATATGCTGAATTACTGCCACGTGGGAGAGGCCTGGTACTACAGAGCAGGCTTCTGTTAGTTCACTGGGCCCTTTCATGGCACCGAGTAAAGGGCCCCGCACAGAAGATATAACTTAAGCTTGTCTTTATTTTTACTAGGACTTCCAGTAATGAAAAGAAATCCCCAAAGTTCAATAAGAAAAAGCATGTATTGGTACACAGAGCATAAAAATATTCGATACCCTTGAAAGGTCCCCATATTTTTGCCAGGGTGAGGCCATAGATACCTTAGTTCAGGGCCTTTGTGTGGGACTTTTTATATTCAAGAATATGGTTCACTAAATTCATTCATGTGTATCTTATTCAGTATTGTTATGTACATGGGCATGACTTTCATTTATTACAAATGTTCAGAATTAAACCAAACTCTCCTATTTTATATCAGTTGATTTGCCAATATAAGATTGAATTTCTGCTCTAAATAATACAAACTAAACTTCAAATTCTGTTTTAAGAAATACAGTGCACACTTTTTTGGAAATTATTGGTGAACCAGGTAAATTTTCAAAAATATGAATTTGCTAGCCTGCAAAATATCTCTATAATTATCTTTTCAGGTTTTTACATGCCATGAATGTGACTATTGCTATTTAGAACTTGAAATTCTTTTCTTTGTGTTAAGTGCAAGTAGTATAGCAACTACTGAGAAGATATAATAAATGAAATCATTATGCAAATAGACTTATATAAACACATGTATTTAAAAATATGAGCTGGGCCCAACATAGATGTCCTATGAAGACTAATAAGTTGATTAGTCTCTTTGGCAAACTAGAAGTTAAATAAGAAAGAAACAAATGATATTCTTATTATGACCAATTCATAATTTTTGCAATGTTTGGTTGATATGTACGTACAATAAATTATCATTTAAGACATAATCGAGATGAAACAGGAGTACAGATTTAATTTGAGAAATACTGTTTTTTAACAGAATAAACCTTATGATCTAAGAGGTAATGACTACAAATGGCTGCTTTAAATGCCGTGTGTGTGGGTTCATTATTTTTTGTGCATTAAATAATGATTTTAATAAAAGTCTCGGGTTCATGTTCTGAAAGCTATTACCTTTCAGCTATTGCATATACCTCCTTGTCTAGAGGGCAAAGTGAACACCATCTCATATTTTTCTTAGGCACGATATGAAAGCATTAATTTCCCTCTGCAGCTTTGACAGAACACAGTGCTGTGGGGCAAGTCAATGCAAAATGATCACATTTTCACTCGTAATCAATATAGCTGGGTGACAGTGGGCATCTATTTTTCATTCCAGCATCCAGTAAAGTAAAATGATATGTGGATTTTCTTCAAAAGAGGTGCTTTTAGGAAACACAGATGAAAATAGCATTCTTAGCAAGCCACTGAGAAAGTTGGTTATTACTGCGATCCCTTGGCAGCTGAGACAGATGTGAATTTAGCCTTTCCTTTCCTCCATTTCTATCTCTCTCAATGGGATAATTTGAAAATCTGTAACTTTACTTAAGGAGTTGGCTATGAATCATAAATGACAGAATTAGTTTTTAAGGATAATATATTTAGTCTTTGTAGTGTCTCTGTGGACTCCTTGACTTCCAAACACCCATTATGTTTTAAGTGAAGAGCATAGATCTGCATTTTGTGCTGAAAAAAAAATGTAATTACCAAATCGCTGCAGGTCCATTTTTTCTAAGGCATATATTTCTTACTTGTAAGATTTTCTAAAATATGAATAAGCTAAATTATAGAAAATGTTTCAAATTGCAGTTAGCTGGTTTTGACTGAAAAGCAGTAGATATTTGATGCTGAAGTGGAAATGTTAGAATGCATGGAGAAAATGACTAATGATGGAAAAAAGCCTGACTTTCCTAAACTCTACGTTATCAGATCCTGTGAATTTCATGCTCATGCCAAAAGGTGTATTTTGTTTGTCAAGTTCTGCAAAAATTTTTATTTTCTTTCTACAAACAGATTTTACATTTTCTCAAATGTTTAAGAATATGGCTCACCAAAAATAGGAGGCAAGGAAGGAAGGAAAAAAATTCTTAAGACTGGCTGACGTCAAGGGCAGAAATTACTTTGCCTCTCCAGCCTTACACTCATGTCAACATGGATTCTCTGAATGATATATTGGCCAAATTTTCAGCAATCTTGTCAGGATAATTTTCATTTATAGGTGAGGGAGAGGATTACAGATGATGTTCTTATTTTGTTGTCTGAGGGACCAAATAATGTAACTCTGCAAACAGCATTGGACTCATGGGTTCATGTAGTTTGTGTGTGTTTCAATCACTAGAATGTATACTGAGAAGATCAAATGGAACAGAATTCTGTAATTGTTTATCGTTCAAGTGTTAGGAACCCATGAATCCCTGAGCAATTTTTTAAATTTGAGAAATAATTTTTTAGTGTCTACATACTAACTGATAGTATTATAGATCTATATTGTGAATATATCACTGATATCTGGAATATCACTGTAGATGAGAAACATCAAGACTGATTTGCAATTCAATGGAATCACTAGTATTGTTCATTTACAAATAATACGTAAATACATTCTGGCATAAGGAAAGAATTTGCTTTGAGGTTCAGTTAGATTGTTGGTAGAATCCAGTCACCCTGTAGATCTGCCGTCCTTGGTTCCTTGCTGACTGTTAACTAGGGGCCACCCGTGGCTATTTAAGCATCCCATATTTCTTTCAATATGGTCCTCTCCAACTTCAAAGCAGCAACGGCATGTCAAGTTCTCTCAGGCTTCAAATCTCTGACTTCTCTTCCAGAACACTTTGCTTTTAAGAAATCACGTGACTAGATTAGACTTACTTGGATAACCAGAATGAATTTTTTCATGATCAGCTGACCAGTGGCCCTAACTGGATATGCAAAGACCAACCCTTTTGCCATGTTACACCACACACCCTGGGGAGAAATGATCATGGAGGCTGGAAGTCTGCCTCTGTGTTTGCATTACTGTTCAACTTGCTTTATTCATTCAGCAAAAAAAAAAACACTTTTGTATAACTAGTTTTTCTGTTTTTTTCATTAAAAAAATTCTGACATCACTGTATTTCTTCCATGGCATCGATATAGCACATAATATTTGGTCATTTTCAAACTTGTGGAAATAACAGTTGGAAAATGTCTATCTTATGTGTGTGTGTGTAATATATAATAAACATATACATATATATAAACTAAACAATGCTAAATCATATATATACATATACATGTGTATATATATGTATATATATATATATACATATATATATATATATGAATTAATGGTAAAAAGAATCGATCTTTGAAATCTAATTGCCCAAGTCAATTAGTAGCTCCACTATTTTGTTTGATATATAAACTGATTTAGCTATTTCACCTGTTTGGAGTATATGTTTTGTTTCTTTGTCAAAAAAAAGGATAATGGTATATCTTTCATAGAGTTTTGGGGGAGAATAAGTGAAATAATAAAGGTAAAATATTATCCTTGCATAAAATATACACTGCAGCTATCTAGTTGTTTTTTTGCTATATATGCACGAATATTTCTATAGCATAATTTCCTAGAAGTGGGATCTAAATAAGAGAAATGAACTTTTAGCTTATGAGGAAAAGACCAAATCACTGTATGATAAATCCACTCCAATAAGGAATACATCACTTTCTGATTTTTCCTGACCCACTAATACTAGGTTAGGTTCTCCTTGTTTCACAAGTATTTATTACATGGCTATGATCTGCCAGGTACCTGCTGCGCATAAAGAATGCAATTATGAGCAAAGTAGCCATGGTCCTTGCTCGTTGAATGTGTAACTTAGTAATCTGTCTGTAAATTAACAAGATAATCAAACAAATTTGAATTATAAATGGTGACTAGTACTATGTAAAAAGAAGCAGAGACAGGAAAGCACACAACAGGGAACTAGCTCTTTCACAGAGTCAATAGCCATCATAGAGGTAAAATTAACTTGTTTTACAGGGAAGGAAAGATGTGATGATACATTATTAAACTTTAGTATTCAATTGGATGCAATATAAAATTAATAAACTTTATCATCATGGATGTGAAAAAGGAATTCTGAAAATGACAAGCAGGTTTCCACCTTGCATAATGGTATAGGTGGTAGGGATAAGTGTCAAAATAAGGAACAATGGAGAATTCAAGCTTGAGGGGAAAATCATGCTTTTGGATACAGACATGCTGAAATTATGACACAAAAGGGGAGATGTCGAATGTATAGTAAAATTAATTATACAGACTCAGAAGAGGTCTGAGCTGAAGATAGGTATTTTGAGTAATTGTTTTAAAGTAGTAATGAAATCCATGGGGGTGGATAAGATTGTGTATCTCTTTAAAGTCATCATCATTTAGTATAAAAGTCATGCATCATTTACTATAAAACTACCGTCCCACGGGCTTGCTGAGCACTTGAAATTAGGCTACAATGAATCTGAAATTACATAGATTTTGAAGACTGAAATAGGAATCAATGAATATAAGATATCTAAATGATACAGGTTTATACTGACTGAATGTTAAGATTATACTATAGATTTATTAGATTATTAAAATTTCCTTTTTTTGCATTTTTGATGTTACTAACTAGAATATTGAAACTTTGTGACAGTTACTATTTGTGACTATTTGATATCATTGATATAGTGACAAAAAAGAGCATGTATACTTGAAGTTTGAAAATACCAAATATTTAAGAGTATGATACCTGCAAAAATCACTGTGAGAGGAGCTAGGCATGGTGATGCGTGCCTGTAATCCCAATACTTGGAAGGCTGATATAGGAAGACCGCAGGTTTGAAACCAGCCTCATTAGTTTAGTGAGATTCTCAGCAAACTAGTGAGAACCTATTCAAAATAAAAAGGACTGCAGGTGTAGCTCAGAGGTAGAATGCTCCTGGGTTCAATCCCCAGTAACACAATAAGTAAATAAATATCACTGTGAAAGAGTGGTCAGTGTAGTAAGAAATTTTGAACATTACTTGAAAGCAATGAGAAGAGTGTGAAATCATTCTATGTTAAAGCATGCTCAGTGATCAAGAAAGAAACAGATAAAAAAGTGACCATTGGATTTAATGGCCATGGATTTTTTTTTAGGTCAGTGACATTTATTTTCATCTAGAGGGATGAGTGGAAGCAGCTTTTTGAATGTTGATGAATGAGCCGCACATAAGGATTTGGGTGAGGGTGACAAATCTTATAAATGCATTTGGAAAGGGAAATGAAATGAAGAGGTATGTTTTAATATGAAGAAAACAGAAAATGTTTAATAATCAGAAGAATTATCCAAAAAAGAAGGAAAGACTGCAGATAGGGGTGAAAATAGAAAGAATGGCTCATATGGAAGAGAGTGAGGGATCTTTCCTATCAGAGCACTCATCCCATTTTAAATAACTGTGCATTCTCTTGTTTCTATCATTAGAGTATAGGCTCTAGGAAGACAGAAACAATTTCTTCTTCATTACCTAGTTCTCAACATCTACTATGAAGTATTGTGTCCCTAAGGACACAATAGCTTCACGTTATATTCACTACTTGAAAACAGGAATACTGAATAGTATATGAGGGTTAGTGATGTGATGCATATTATAATCAAAATAGACAGTTCTTAAATGTGAGATGTTTGTTAATGAGCAGAAGATAATTCTTGGAGTTTATGAAGCACAGTGGTAAAGAAAGGAGACAGGATCATTAAGTGTCATTCTGTTCATAGGATGACTATGTTTTCAGATTGTATACTATAAATGCTTAGAATGACAGGAAGCTGGGAAACTTCAGAAAAAGGGTCAATTAAAAGTGAGCAAAAGGGTCAACTAAAAAGAAGTGAATAAATCCCAAGACACGTTTCCCTAGTACTCCTGCAAGTCTAGGAAGTTGGTGTTCCTAGGTTCTCCATGTCCATTTAACTAGATTAAAGCATTTTGACACTTTCCATTTTAACAATGCCTCCTAGCCACGCTGCTGTGTTTGACACAATGAATACCCCAAAGTTATCTGCCAGGACCAAGCTACCTACAAGCCAGAATGAACACAAGAATAGTCTAATGTTTGGGGATGACTTAATATTGGACTTCTCATCTTCCCCCTCTCTTTCTTCAGTCCATATTCCAAGTTTACTGGTAATGACTCTTTTCTGCTGGTCTTAGATAGACATGGTTGGAACATACAAAGTTCAGAGAACTGTGTTGTCTCAACAGGCATCTTATTCCATTGTTTTCTAGAAAATGAATCTGGGAGAAATAGGAAATTTCCAAAGACACTATATTTTGAGTTGGTAACATTTAATAAACACTTAAACTTCCCATAGTCCAACGTAAGTATATGAGATTAATTCACATAATCCTGAAACCAATTTATAGGGTAAATGTAGTCATCATTATCATTATTGGAACCCATGTCATCTTTTACAAAAATGAGGAAGGGAAGGCAGAGATTTTAAGTAACTTACCTAAATCGTGCAGCTAACTAGTCGAACAATTGGGATGTGGTCCCAGTTCCTCTAACTCTAGATTGCTAACTTGTAACTTCTACTTTATTCAGAGTTACTAAAGCCAGAAGGAAATAAGCTGCTGCTAGTTATACTCACCTAATAAGAGGAACAGCAACTCAGCGATCTTATGGGATAGATTGAAGGTCTTAAAATTTTCCTTCAAAACTGTAAAGGAAAACAGGTGCAGTAGCTAGAATAGTGCCTGGGGACCTGGCCTTGAATACGTGCCCTTCCAATAAGAAACAGTGGCTTTGTCAAAAATCAAACCTCTCTTGGTTTTAATTTCATCCTCTGTAAAGTCAATTGGTTGAACTAATTGTCAATAAGGTCATATGGAGGCAGAAAAAGATGGAATTTCTGATACATTCCAATCAATGGATTTCTATGTTGAAAATAATCATCTTAGACAGTAGACTCCTAGTTAGTAAATGATGAATCTGTGAGTGGAAAAGGATACTATTACACATTTTCAGTGAAATCTTTATGAGAGAAATAGCTTTGATTTTCCTTTTAAAGCATTTCTAGCAAGTATGATGGATGACTAATTAGATGTTAATTGTTCATGTCTACTGATTGGGAAACTTAGAGAGGATTTTAGAACCTTGATTTAATAAGGAATGACACTTGAATCTTCCTCATAATTAGCTTATTACATTTGGCTGCAGTTTGAATCTGTGCTATGGGAATGATTTAAAGAGATTAATCTTTTTCAAGGACCAAGTCAGTGCTAATACATTTCCTACAAACACTTTCAAAACTGACTGAGACAAGGATAACCCTAATTGTGATGCATTGATATGTTTGTTAGGTTAAAGGAAAAGCTATAGATCTAGTCTTTAGGTAAGTCACAAGTTCCATTATTGAATTATTGAATCCATTATTGAATGGTTAAACTTTAACATCCTCATTACTCTTTGTAAGGGAGAAATTTCATGTTGCCAAATAGAGAAAACTCCATTTTTAACCTATACTTCAGAAAAGAAGCTATTCAGTTCTTTATCAGAATTCATTGGATATAAATCCTCTCTTCACCCCAGACTGACACAACCTTGCTAACAGCAGGGGAAATATAACCGAGTTACTCAGCTTAACTATATAAAATTGTAGAGATACTTTCAAGAATAGTTTAACAATTCTTATGTACATAATATTCAGTTTTAGAAACAGAACATTGTAGCCAGATGTGGTTGTGCACACCTGTAATCCCAGTACTTGGAAGGCTGAGTCAAGAAGGTTCACAGGTTCAAGATCAGTCTCAGTAATTTAGCAAGTTCCTCAGCAATTTAGCAAGACCCTGTTTCAAAATAAAAGGTAAAATAGAGGTGGGGTGTAGGTCAGAGGTGGGTAGAATTCCCCTGTATTCAATCCCCAGTAGCACATACATAGAAAAGGGAACATTATTAACAAAATTAAGGCTTCTTTGTTGCCTAAAATTAGAGTGTATGTTATTCTGAGTACCTATTTTGTTTCTACTACATTACATGTATCTGTGTTCCTTAAAGAAGATATAGGTATTTTCATTGTTGGGACTGGGTTGAGCTTAATAACAATTTTTACTCAGTTTGCATATCAAACCAATTAAGAGATAGATGAAGAAGTCAGGTAGATAAACTTAATAGTTGACCTCAAGGTTGAGGCATCATTCTGCAGCAACAATGAAATCTAGAATTCTGAGCTCTAGAAATAGGGTAACCTACACCTTCAGTAGGAGAGCAGAACACTTGTAGACCTTCCTGTTGGGAGGAAAATGGTACTGCCTGCAGAAGCAGACCAGCACATACCTTCAAAAGGACAGCTGATTCCCAAAGACAAGGAATGTGGAGTGGAAGAACTGCAGAAACTACAGAAAGAACACTGGCGTCCCCCAAGAATTCCCTGTTATAGTTCATAAGGGTTATTACCTATTTCCAGTAAGGAAGAAGGAAAAGTTATTTCCCAAGCCCACCTTATATTAGTATTAGACGTTGCGTGAATTTGCCATGAGACAAAGTTGTGGTAATGTGGACACAGTTTCATTTCAGTTTAGAGGTTTAATCATTCTGTGCCACCTTCAGAAGCTTCTAAGTTAGACAATCTTTTGAGATAATGTTCTATAATGGATCAGTGAACTGAGTGAACCCTATTTGACCGATAGAGACAAGATTCTTTTACATGGAGTTGGAAAAGCAAATGTGTTAAGACTATTTAAAAAATTCTGTCTTACATGGTTTGCTTTTGCCTAGTCGTGCTATATGTTCCAGTCAGATAACACAGCCACAAATACATTTATTCCTTACGACAAAAGCATGTCCACAAATACAGAATCAAAGTTATCTTACTCTGATTAAAATGATATATTTGCACATGAATTCAAAATAAGAGCATACCCACATAGATACATGCACGTGCATGTATATACACATGCACATTGATAGACAGCATGCCATTCATAGCTTTGTTGGCCTGCTGAAAGGTTTTGAGTAATGGGATTATTTCCTTCATATAGACCATATGGATTTGCTCTCTTTCATGGCCTCAGATGATTCTCTAAACTTGAAAAGCTTTCTGAAATCATAAATTGAATGAGAAAAGCTAGGATGATCCAAACAAACCCTTAAGTATTTGAGGAAAAATAAATAACAGTATTCACTTTTTGGTAAATGGATATTAGGACAATAACAGAATTGTTTATTCTCTTTTTTTTTTTGTAGTACTGGAGATTGAACTCAGGGATGTTTTACCTCTGAGCTACACCCCAGCCCTATAATATTTTATTTTTTAAAATTTTGAAACAGTGTCTCACTAAGTTGCTGAGGGCCTTGCTAAGTTGCTGAGGCTGCAGGCGAACCTGCAATCCTCCTATCTCAGCCTTGTGGTAGAAGACTAGGAGAGCAATCCCTGCTTTTTAGGGAATGGGGAACATTCTACACATTTGCTAGGTTTCATCCATGATCTGTCCCTTGCTTGCTACCACAAGGGGGATTCTTGATGTAATTTGAAAGCAATTCTTGGAAATGGTATCTGAGAATCATCCAGTTGGTTGTCTCACCTTAGTGGGGTAGAACTATGCCTGTGTATGTATTCATCATATAATACATAATAGCTTCTATAATTTAAATTACATTGAAATATTTGTCAAGGCAATTGACAAAAAATAAAGAGGGAAATGCACCAAGTGATGTGTGCATGTATGTTGTTTACGAATATAAGTTTACTATATCCGTACAACTCTATAAATTGAATTATATCTATATAGTTTTTAATAGTCATTCATTTGAAGTACATAATAAAATGTATAGGTGTTACCTTCATGTTGGAGGCGGAAACTGGCAGGGATTTGTTCAAGGTAGTATAATAATTGTTACTATACCCATCACAGAGATGAATAAACTGAGTCACAGAAACTTGTATGTTTCCCCCAATCACGGTGGGAATTCAGTTGTAAACTCAGTGGACTGATGTTGGAGCCAGTGTGAATAACTGCTACACCACATGAGAGGAGCAATGGGCAGGTTTCTTCATCCAGGTCAAAATATGTTTACTGTGTTATTTAAGATACATCCTAAAACAACTCTAAAAGCGCAAAATCCTGTGAATTTTGACCTTTGCCTTCATTTTTATTCCACTGAAGTATTTGATGCCTTTGGATATATTTTCTTTTAAAACTTCATTTGACTTCTATGTTGATGAAAATAACCATGTGTTATATTTTATAGAATTTTTCTGTTATTTTACACACACTATTTGATTTCATATGTACAGGATCTATGAGGTGAAAGTCTTGTTATTACCATCGTAAAGACAGGAAATTAAGGTACAGATATAGACAATGACTGTCTCACAGTTACATCACTGTAATGGAGAAACCACATCTAAAACTGCTCATTTACACATTTCTATTACAAAATGTCACCTCTTTAACTTTATTTCTCTTATTTTTCACCTGAATGAGTTGAATATTTTTAAGTTAATATTTATTTTACTTATATTAAACAGTTCCTGGATTTGTAATTATGATTGAATTTAAACTGATTGAGTTCAGAGTAATTGTTGTCATCCTATACAAAAAAATATGTGTTTGTAGTATGCAGGAATATATGTATTATAGCACAAAGCCAAGGTAGAGTAAAATGGATTTAGGAATATGGTTTATTTGTATTATATTACAAAGGCTAGCATATTTATTCTTTAGACTCTCTCTATATGTATAATGTTGGCAATGCATATTTTATTTCTTAATCTTCCTGATGACTTTGCAACAGTCTACTGCCATCTACTGGGACCTGTTCAGAACTATTATGCTAATCACTAAATGAGAGTTATTTGTTTTTATGAGTTTTAAATCTGTTATTGAGGCTTCATTGACCTTTAAAATCTTTTTTCAAATAATAGATGCTGAAAGTACTTAACGAAAGACTAGTTCAATTATTTTTATTTAATATAATTTACATTTTTCACTCATAGGAAAATTGGAATTCAAATCTCAACAATAGATTACCTTGAATATAATTACTATAATTCTTTTTTTTAAAAATACTTGTATTGGTACATTGTAACCATACACCATAGTGAGATTCAAAGTGGTACAAACATACATCCACACATCACTTGGTGTGTTTCCCTCCACATCCCATCCCGTTCCCTACTTGTCCCTCCCCATACATGTTAGTGAAATTGCTAGTGTTAAATTCTTATATGGACATAACATTATTTAAACCATTTTCTTCCTCAGTCTCACCAAAGGATTACCATGAATATCATTACAATAACTTTTGTATTTATATCACCTATTGCTTTTTATTTAGATTTTAAGTCTCATTTTATAAAATTGTGGTCAAATTTTCTTATTCTCTGTTTTTTTTAACTGTCTTTACCATGGTTACTTTCCTGTCAAAATCAAGTGGATAAGGTCTCAGAATAGCCCAATAGCCAATAATTCTTTGTGGCTAATGAAGTAATGATAATAATATATAATATTATTTTATTCATAAATAAATACTAATATATAATATTATTTTATTCATAAATAAATACTAATATGTAATATTATTTTATTCAGAAATAAATATAATTACAAATGGGATTTTAACTTTTGTGCATTAATATATAAACCAGTTCTTGACTTCAAATTAGCGTGTTTACAGATTTTGCTGACAACATTTAACTTATAGAATTAGAATTTTGTTTGTAAGTAATTGTTATTTCATCTTGAAAATAGGTGTAGAAGTCTGATCAGGTTATATGCAGGTATGTGTTTTATTTACTTTTTTTAGGTATAATAAGTAATAGAATGACAATTGTAACTGCTTGTATGTGTTATATTTTTCAAGGCACTTTCTTGTGTCTTCTTTCATAAGTAATAACTTACATGGAGAAAATGTTCTCCAAAATCATTAATGTTGCTGGCACTGGCTTTTAAATAACCAGCACTACTAAAATTATTGCCAGAGGGTTCACTGATACTACTCATAGTCAAATTCATAAGCACCATAGAGCCTGCAGTATAATAAACTATCATACAGAAAAGTGTTTCATAAATGGATTTTATAATTATATTTCCCCAGATGAAAATGCCTTTTTTATAGCTACATTAGAATGTTTCTCTCAAGTTGCAGAGAAAACCATGACTGATTGGTAAGAACAAAATTAGGGGCAGTAATAGAATAAAATAAAAAAAGAAAAAAGTTAAAATTATATAGGTATGGGTTTGAAGACTTTAAAAGAAAGAGAAATGTAGTGTTTCTGGTCCTAAGAATAATACCAACCTGGTGTGGTGGTGCATACCTGTCATTCCAGAATTTGAGAGGTTAAGACAGAAGGACCACAGGTTCGAGGCCAATCTCAGCAACTTAGGGAGACCCTCAACAACCTAGGAGACCCTGTTTCAAAATAAGAAATAAAAGGGCTAAAAGTATAGTTTCAAAGTAGAAAGCCCCTGAGTTCAATCCATGGTACCAATAACAATAAAACCATATGTGACTTGTGAGATAAAATATACATAGTAAAATAGGCATCACCCTGTGGAACTTCTGCAGAAGGCTTTGACTCCTCACTCCTTCCTCTGCTTCTCATGAACATGAAATCATTTACTAAAAACTGTGCTAACTGCCTCCTGCTTTCTATGTGTTCCATTTCTCCTCCACAGCCTTTCATCTGGCCCTCTTCTCATGTTTCTATTGATAGTGCAGTTAACTTCTTAACTGGTCTTCAAGCCTCCAGCCGTCTGCTTATCTAGTTCATTCTCCCAAAACTGAATGTGAAGAAATGAGGGGGGAGGGAGTTAATAATGGTACAGAAACCTCTTCATTTGTCAAATTTATCTCTGAGTACTTTACCCCAGTGCTTAAGTCTCATGAGATAATGTAGTTCTCATTGGTAGGACCTGAAAGTATGGTGGAATCCCCGTCGTTAGTCCAAGTTCACTTAGCTAGTGTCAGGGAGAGGATCTATTCCCAGGATGTCAATCCGCGTACCCTAAACTAAACAGATGGAAAATTCCTGAAGGTATGGATGCTATCACCTTTTAACATCAGTTTACACTCAGTAACACTTTCTTTCATCTTACTCAGTTAGGATTAAATAGATTCATATATTTAAACATTAATGTTACTTTATTTGAAAACAGAGTGTAGCCTGGATAGTTAAGATGAGATCACACTGGAATAGGATGGTACCTTAACCCAGTATGACTGGCACTATAGTTTAGGTATGGCTGGCATAGATCCCTCAAAGGTTCATGTGTTAGAAGACTGGTCCCCAGTGTGGCGATGTTGAGAGTTGATGGAACCTTTCGGAAGGGGGTCTAGTGGGAGGTAATTAGGTCATCGGGGGCGGCACCCTCAGAGGAATTAATGCTGGTCTTGTGGATGGAGTGAGTTAGCCCTTGTTAGAGCAGGATGTTACAAAGCAAGCAAACTCCTCAGAGTTAGCTCTTCTGCACATGCTCATTCCCCTGCCTATTTCCTTGCCAGGTTGTAACACAGCCACGGGAGCCCTCACTAGAGGCCAAACAGATGGGGCTACCAATCTTGAGCAGTCTGCCTCTAATACTGTGAGCTAAATAGAACATCTTCTCTTCACAAGTACCCAACTTCAGGTATTTTACTATATCAACTGAAAGTAGACTAATACAACTGGTATCATTATAAAAAGAGAATGACAGAGGGCAGATGGTCATGTGAAGACACATGTACAGTGACAACAGAGACAGAGACTGGAGGAATGCAGCTGCGAGCTCCCACTAGAGGCCAATGGCTATGACCAGAGGCCAGAAAGAGCCAAGGGAGGATTTTACCCAGACTTTCAGGGAGAGCATGGCCTGTTCATACCTTGACACAGGGTTTCCAGCCTTCAAAATCATGAAAGAATCATTTTCTAGGAATTAATTTCTTAGGGGTGCAATAACAAAATTACACCATCCAGTTATGTCATTTTGTTATAGCAGCCCTAGGAAATTAATAAACCTAGCACTTTCTCACAAACTCATGGAGATTCTTGCTCCCATGCCAGCCAGCCCTAGAATTCATCTGCAGTCCTTCTATTTCTGTCTATTCCAGTTACATGCCATTGCCCAGAATAATTACATGCAGCCCCTTTTGAAAATGTGTAGCACTTTTCAACACATAAATGGTTTAAGTCATCCTTTCTCATTATGACTTGAAGCACATCTGTCCGGAAAAGATTCTCCACACGTTTCTACTTTGCAGTAATCTTTTCTTTCCCCACACAAATGCCCAAGATGGGCCTACTCCACATAGACTGTAAGTGACAAAGCTACACTGGGCGACAACTCTCTCTCTCTCTCTCTCTCTCTCTCTCTCTCTCTCTCTCTCATTGGATCAATTAATGAATGAATGATCTGTCAAAAAAGGAAGGGCCTCCCTGAATATCAAGTTTTAGTATCCAGTCTAAATACTGCATACTTCACAAAATTGACCAAGATAGTGGTGCTATTACCAACAACAAACACATCTAGATTCTGAGGCACTTTGGAATAATGAACTCCCACCCCACCCTACCTTTAAGTGCTCACAATGAGCCGAGAACCCATAATGGGTCTCCCTTTCTATCCAACCATAACTGTTTATTGCTTTATCTCTTTGCCTTTTCATTATTTCTTCATTATAGCTCCAGGGATGTAATTCAATTTCCTCTTATTTCTGTAATCTCAGAGTCTTGCAGTCCTTTTTTCTGAACACTGGACAGATGAAAAATAAGTATTCTTAACTATTCTATATCTTGATGTCCAAAGTGATTTTTTTATCTGTTTTAGGAGTTTTGTGAACTATATTATTATTATGGGTCTCCTGCAAACATTTCAAAATTCACACAAAGTTCTCATATGAAATACAAATAAACTAGGCATGTTTTTCTCTCTCTCTCTCTTCCTATCAAGGTCTGGAAGAACCTACCATATCTTAATAATAATACTAATTATTCCTGGCTTTTAGACTTATTTGTCTGTTTTCTCCTTCAGTTAGAAACTGTCTACCATGCTACTTTCCACCGTAGATAATATATTGTTTAATTATAGTGAGGCAATGGTTATGAAGTTTAAGTGTACCATGTTTAAAAGTATAATTGGTCTTTCAGAAGAACTCCTCACTGTAGGAAATATTTTGGGGTTTTAATCCTTGCTTAACTTAGAGAAATTCAAATTAGATTCTTTTTAGATCAGAAGCAACATAGAACATTTTCAAATAATTTAAAAAATGGAATAAATATTCATGTGATTAAGATTGTACAATTCATTTTATGTCTCTTTTCATATCTATTTTCTAAGTTTATATTGAAACTGCTATATTTTCATAAAACAGTATTTTATGACTCTGTTTTATGTTTAGCGGGCAAAATTATTACATGCTATTGAAAACTCTAAAATATAAATGGATGCTTTTCCAAAAATGATAGAGTACTTTAAAAATAAATTTTCAGTAGACTAAGATTGATTGACTTAGGTAATTTCCTGTTGAATAAATAAATGTTTAGCATGAATCTGTTGATGCAGTTAGCGCGTGTTAATTTTTAGTGGAATAATGTCCACAAATAAATTCAGTGCCATATGTTTTCTTGGTTGCTATATTTGTAGGTTTAAAAATAAATGAGAGATAAATAGATGAGCAATTATAAATTGGGTTTACTCTTGATGTAAAAAAAACCCACTTCTAAGCATTAACTGTTTCTGCAATTATTCTTTGTTGTGTCCAATAAATGAATATGAGGAAAAGGTTACAATAAAGATTAACAGAGTCCCCAAGCAGTTAAATTCTAAATCTGGGTCTTCAAATCATCTTTTAGATGGGGCAGATTTTACTGAATTTGTATAGAAATCTGAACTAGGATTTAGGATTAAAGGAAAATTATCAATATTTTTATTCTGAAATTTTGCTAAACACAAAAGTGTTTGTCTTTAATTCTTTACCACCTTCATTGAAAGGTCATGGGACCCTTTTATGAAGAGAGGACACTTAACAGTAAATGCATTAGTGGACTCAATAACAGCCCTTTACACTTGTCTCATCCTCATTATTATGGCCAATAATGGGAACTAAAAAGACATGAAATATTATGGTTGAGTATCAGAACACATGAAGTTTAAAATTCAATTTACCACCATTTAAAAATTAATATATGCTCTCAAAGGGAAAGTTGAAAATACAGAGAAACTATGAAATAATACAATTAGAGATATCATACAAAGAATAATAGCATATTTTATATTTTGTTTCTAAGCTTTATCTTCCCTGAGAATCATGCTTGTTGCTAAAATCTTTTAATTAACCAAAAAAGAAACTTTTTATGCTAAAACCATTCTGGATTATATCAGTATAATTCAGTATTATTACTTCTGTAGTTATTGTAAGCAGAGAAGAATCAATGTTTCTGTTGGTTTTTATTTTGGGGGAAACCTTGGATAGTATTAACTAATCCTTCCTGCCTTTGCACTACTGTTCTCAACCTTCATCCACACAAGGGAATCACACAGCTCCCTGTCTTGCTCTTAAATTGCAAAACTAAAATATAATAATTCAAATGATCAACACACACACATTTACACACACACGTGTGCACACACACACTTGAATAATGAAGACCTCTCTTTAAGAGAAATAGAATATATACTGATAAAGCAACATATAAAATATCACCCCATTTCCTCTATAATCTTCAGCCCATCAGTGATGAGTTGGCATAAAGGTTTATAAATTAATTGTTAAGTAACAGTATCACATTATTAAACAAAAAAGAATTGAGAAGATAAAAAAATAAGAGGATGAAAAAAATTAACTCCCAAAGCAACTGCTTTGGTCTATTCACTTGTGATTATTAATCATGGATATCTTGTAAATTTTTTAACATAATTATAATAGGGGCCGGGAATATAGCTCTATGGTAAAGTGTGTGCTTAGTATATGCAGGGCCCTCGATTCAATCCCCAGTTCCAAAAATGTATTATATATACTATATATAATTATATATAATTGTTATTATTGCTTTTATAGTTTTGGTCCTGTAATTCCTTATTGTTAAATAATTTTTATTCTTTTTATCACTTTATTTATTCATTTATTTATTATTTATAGTTGGTGCTGGGGATTAAACTCACTCTACCTCTAAACTACATCTCCAGCCCTATTTTATTTTATTTAATTTTTATTTTGTTGGAAACAGGGTCTCACTAAGTTGCTGAGAGCCTCACTAAAATGCTGAGGCTGGCCAGGCATGGTGGCGCACGCTTATAATCCCAGTACTTGGGAGGCTGAAACAGGAGGATCGCAGGTTTGCAGCCAGCCTCAGCTACTTAGTGAGGCCCTCTGCAACTTAGTGAGACCCTGTTTCAAAATAAAGAATAAAAATAGGGCTGGGGTGTAGCTTGGAGTTAGAATTCCCCTGGGTCCAATCTCTAGTACTGCAAAATAAATAAATAAATAAATAAATAAATAAATAAATAAATAAAATTGCTGAGGCTGGCCTTGAATCTGGGATTACAGGAATGTGCCACTGTGACTGGCCCCTTTTTTTACATTTTATATATTAAATTGAATAGCTATCTCATAAATTACATGACCATTCCTCTATCATAGACTATTTTATGAAAATTCCAGAATGATCCTTTGGATATATTTAGCCTTTCAAATATTATTTTCTTTGAGTAGATTTGAAAAAAAATTAGTTGCTACATCTAAACAATGCAAAAATATTAATGTTTCTTAATACATATTTCCAAGTTGCCATCCACAATGGTGCTGACTTATGTTATTGCATTTGGACCATCTTTCTAATCATTATTCAGTTGTCCACCTTCTTTTGCTGCATGTGAGATGCCTATAAGCAATGAGCTGGGCTACCTTATTTGATTAATTTCTTTAAATGGTTTTTATATAAGGGTATAGATTTAACTTAAAAAGAACTTTAAGAAAATTTTATGTCCAGTTGACATTACCTTGGAACCCAAGTACTTTGCGAACATCTAAACTTCAAGTGTTCAATGGCTTTTCATACAATTAATATCTTGGGTATTACTAGTGAAGTGAATCAATTCTATTAAAAATAGTGCCACATGTTTGTGATCAATACTTGCAACATCTCAGTGAAGGATTAATATTAATAAAGTAATATTCATAATAGCAACATGATCAACATCAATTAATATTTAATGGCTGCTTAAAATGTCAGAATATTTATACACATTATTTATTTACAAGCATTATTTTTATGCACTTGACAGCCATCCTTGAAATAATTATTGTCACTATTTTTAAAGATGAGGAACCTGATCACTAACGTGGCTGAGTGATACGGTCAAGGTCACCCTGCTGGTGAGAGGTCAAGCTGGAGTTAAGATTCAAATAAGTTGAATTACAGAGCCCACCTTCTTTTTGCTTCATTGTACTAAATATCCACAGTTTAGCTTCTGATTAGTAAGGAACATGATTAGTGAAAGGTTGGAAAATTAATTGTCCCTACCCTGTCGATTTTCATAAAACATTGTGATGATCATTAGTAAAGGCTACCACAGACATTGAAGTCTTAAATTCAAATTGTCTTGGACACATAGGTATGAAACTGCTCCTAGGTGGGCTTTGCCATTATGTGACAAATCAAGATGACTTTCTGTTCAGTGAGGTTATGATTTATGACAGTTCTGAGGTTTCATTCAAATGGATTTCAAATGACTTATTCTTTAATGTGACACATGCTTGTGTGGAGTTAGTACACTAATACCTCCTGCCCCTGGCAGAGGATCAGCGTACATCTTCGGAGACTGCTGTTACTGCAATGATTAGCAAATCTTCCGGATGACCTTCACTACACCCTTGTGGAACAGTCTCTGCCCATATGTTATGAACCACGTTTGTGTTAGAAGCTGGTTACTGAATTTCTCTACTGTATAAAGATGAGTTACTACATATCATATTGTAATACTGGAAGCCTTAAATATGATCTCCCACATTCTATTTTTGGTTAGCCGGAAGTCCTTAAAAAGCAAATCTATGGTATCTATGGTCCAAAAGGTATTAAGAATCCCATTTTAAAAGAAAATGTGTCCTTGAAATAGCAGTAAAGTAGATATTCAATGGAAGTTCTAATGGTTAGAAACCTCAACTTTGCACAAATCACTATAGGATGCAAAAATAAGGACTTTATGGTTCCATTAATATATTCTCAGAAGCACTATCTTTCTTGCATGATCAGAGATACCAATTAAAAGGAAAAATTAGGGCGGGCGTGGTGGTGCACGCTTGTAATCCCAGTACTTTGGGAGGCGGAGACCCGAGGATCCGGGTTCACGGCCAGCCTCAGCTCTCTCTTTCTCTCTCTCCCTGTCTCTCTCTCTCTCTCTACCTAGTGAGGCCCTCTGCAACTTCGTGAGAACCGGTTTAAAAATAAAGTATAAAAAAATAGGGCTGGGGGTGTAGCGGGGAGGTAGAATGCCCCTGGGTTCAATCCCCGGTACCAAAAAAAAAAAAAAAAGGAAAAATTAATAGTGTGATAAGAGCAGACAAGGAAAATTCAGCTCCACTTTATATAATACAACAACTACTTCTATTTAAAAAACTCTTGCATTTTAATTATGTGAATTATTTTTCACCTCATCACCATGGGAGGTAGCTCAAATAGACTTTGTAGGTAAAGATTTGCATTCAAATCTGGGCTCTACTGTTTACTAGCTGTGTGAGTTGGGAAACCCATGCTTTCAGCTCAGCCTCAGCTGCTTGGTGTGTAAAATTGAAGTAAAAATAGATCACTCCATGTGATTATTATGCGACACAAATGCAGTCACATATGTATATATGATTATTTTGCTAATACTAGTATATCTACCACTGCTGTAAATTTTTTAAATAAATAAATCTCAATCGTTCCCCCTATGCCACTTTGGTTCCTTAGCTATGAAAAACAGAGCTAATGAAATTCAGCACTTCTATTCTTGTGTCTTTTTTTTTTTTGCGGTACTGGGGATTGAACCCAGGGGCATTCTACCTCTGAGATACACCCCCAGCCCTATTTTTTATTCTTTATTTTTTGAAACAGAGTCTCACTAAATTGTGGAGGGTCTCACTAAGTAGCTGAGGCTGGCTGCGAACCCCGATCCTCTGGTCTCAGCCTCCCAAGTACTGGAATTACAAGAGTGCACCACCACGCCCAGGTTTCTTGTGTCTTTTAAATCTTCCACAGAGATGTCTTTCCATACCTGGATTTCAGCTGCTGCAGACAATGATAGCCAATCTCTTTGAGTTGCCCAGAGGAACCTCAACCTTGGATTTCAAGGGTGTTATGCTACATAGATTTTAAATTATGCCATTCCAAATGAAAACTTCATGCAGACATAAAAATCATGGCTATCTATTCCTCTGAAAAGAGAACAATGTTAATTGGTTTTAACCAAAGTCAAGCATATTTTTAGTGTCAGAACCTGGTCTGAATTTTAGAGAGGTAGGATAACATGGACTCTAGAGGCGAGAGCATTTCCCCCAAATTCTAGCACTGCCCCTCAGTTGTTTTGTTGTTGTAGTGGTGGGTTTTTTTTTTTTTTTTTTTTTTGGTGCTGGAGATTGCACTCAGAACCTCACACATGCTTGGACAGCAGGCTATTAAACCTTCTTTGAGCCTACCTTCTCAAGAGTGTTTCCAGGATTAAATAAGTAGATTTTCTTCAGTACTTGTAATTAAACTCAGTGACATTATAACTGTGAGCTACACTGCTGGCCCTATTTTATTTTATTATTTTATTATTTATTATATTTTATTTTGATACAAGTGAAGGATTAATATCAAGTTGCTGAATCCCTACCTAAATTGCTGAACCTGAGATCTTCCTATATCTTCCTCCCAAATACTGAGGTTATAGGGGTACACCACCATGCCAGGCTACATGAGTAGATTTTTTTATTGAACATATACTATAAAACTAGCATGTGCTATGCAAACACTAAGTGCATGTTTCCTATTATTTCTGACCATCAGTTAATTGTTTCTCTATCACCTTTCCTTATCAATGGTCTTCATGTAATCCTCAACTGGTCAGAGCGAGCATGAATGAACACACATAATTGTCCCAGTCACTCTTTCTTACCCTTCTATGTATTATTCCATTAAATGTCAGGAAGAAACTTCAGAGATATCAGTGTCCATAGTTTACTAATGTAGACTTAGAGGATTAGAGTCAGGAGGCAAACCCAGATCTTTTCAATTCCTAAATTCATTCTGTTTTCATGGCTGAAACTAAGTCTCGCTATGCAGATGATTTTGGACATCACTCTTTTTATAGATGTTCCAGCTTCTTAGCTCTTGATCCTTCTGTTACCAAGAGTCAAGCACTCACAGATATGTGAGCTCTGATTTTATTTCAATTCATTCGATGCTATAGACATTTGAGCAACATTCGTGAATTCTTTAAAATAGTTTTGCAGATGTTACACTATTACTAGCCAAAAATTTTCACTAAGTTTTCTGTATGTGTGAGCGCATGCGAGCACAGCCACTTTTCTCACCTTTAATTTGGCTGCCTCTTTTATTCTTCTTTAACTTGAGCAATGTGAGTTTAGAGAAAACTTGAGAAGCAGAAGCTTCTCTTCCAGATATTAAAGTTTTGTCCTTGAAAAATTTCTCTAGCTGTAAATTTCTTCTCTAAGGCTCTGTAGCTTCAGACAAGATGAGAGAGAGAGAGAAAGACAGAGAGAGAGAGAGAGAGAGAGAGAGAGAGAGGAAGAAGAAAGGGAAGGAAGGAAGGAAGGAAGGAAGGAAGGAAGGAAGGATGGATGGAAGGAAGGAAGGGCTAAAGAACTATTTAAAAATGCTCTTCAGGAAACAAGTTTATTTCAAAACTTAATAATAATTGACTGTAAACCAAAATACTTTCAAAAATGCTTGGCAGAGAGTAGAAATATAGGTAGGCATGAATGATGATGATGGGATAAATTTTTAAAATGTATGGCAAAGTTCAAAGGTAAGATCTGATGACATAACACATGAAATGTGTTGTGAAAATCGTTCTGGAAAGCATCTAATTTTTCAGAGCTTCATTTATCATGAGGATAATTCCATATAATTTTCTAGCCCATGAGTGTGGCTATTTTAACAAATTATGATGTTCAGGAAGCTGATTAAATAGATTGACCTCTTTACAGTCTGACTTGAATCTATTTGAGAGTATAAAGCCTATTTAACTCTGCTAGACTAAATCTTATATAGTGGTTATAGATTTTGTATAGTTATTGTTTCCAAACAGCAATTATGGAACCAAGTCGAACAAGAATATCTCTGGGTATGCCATTGAAAAACCAATCAGTCATGATAAATATTTTGTATTTATGTAAACTACTCTAAGAACCAACCACTTTCTTCCAGTATTATGCCAGTTTTTGTTTCATATGAAAGATTCTGTATTCTGTAGTTGAGTTGTTTTGTTTCCTTCTTCTACTAGTTTCATAAAACTTATTATTTGACAAACATAGATGCCATTCTAGGTTTTGTAATTCCATATGAGCAAATTTTATGACCCTTGATCTCAGGAAGCTTACATTCCAGTGAGGAAGACACATGTCAAATATAAAAGACTTTAATTATAAATGAAAATTATAAGTATTTTCAATAAGTTAATTTCACAGGAGTAAAAATAACTGACATAGTCTCAGTGGCCAGGTGAAGTTGCCCTAAAATCTGGAACACCATTAGGAAAGAAATAAAGTTTTGCTTTGCATAAAAATGGTTAAATAAGAAAATAAACATCAAGCATTATTCTTCATTTTCTATTGACTACCCAGGGTTGAGCTAAAGGAGACAGAGAGAGAGAGCCAGGCATGGTGGCACACGCTTGTAATCCCAGTACTTTGGGAGGCGGAGACCAGAGGATCCGGGTTCGTGGCCAGCCTCAGCTCTCTCTCTCTCTCTGTCTCTCTCTCTCTGTCTCCTTAGTGAGGCCCTCCGCAACTTCGTGAGACCCGGTTTCAAAATAAAGCATAAAAAATAGGGCCGGGGCATAGCGCGGAGGTAGAACGCCCCTGCGTTCAATCCCCGGTACCGCAAAAAAAAAAAAAAAAAAAAAAAAAAGGGAGAGAAAGAGAAAGAGAGAGATAATTAATATATCAGTTTTCAATTTCAGGTAAAAATAGAATAGTACTTGGAGAACTAGTGAGAAAACTTTATCTGTTATTTGTAGCAATGGTTTCCAACATTTTCTGTTATGTGCCTCTCTGTAAAGATGAAAATGTCTCATTAGAGAATCGTTCTCAATTTGAGGTTTTAAGATAAGTGTATCAAAATCTGATTTGTGTGTTAGTGTGTGGGGAGAACTCTGTAGCTGGAAAAAGTTCATTTTCGTATTTCTTGTTGAAAGGTCATGCAATGTTATCCTAAGTGAGAAAAACTGATCAAATCTGTTAGAAATGAGACTCTCAGCTTGATCCTCAAAGATTTTGCCATAAGGAAGCATGGTAAACTAAAAAACACCAAAGATTATGGTATAACCTCTACATTATTTAATCTCACTTGGCCCAGATAGATTGTGATGCACAGGAAGTAAATATTAAAGAAGGAAGTATTAGTTTATGCATCTCTAGGAAGTTACTTTGCCTAATTCTATTAACTTTTTCCATATGTAAACTTTGTGCATTATTTCAAAAATGTAAATCTTTTCTAACCTTAGTAAGAAAAATTTGTGATTTATTCAGAGATGTCAAGTACAAATATTATTACTACTATTATCATGAATACATGCCAAAATGAGCACTGTTTAATTTGAAAAATTTGTGCCAGTTTCTGTGCCATGTAGACAATGCCAGGGTTCTCTGCTGTTTTAAAATATAGGACAAAAACTGTTCATGTGAATAAACTTTGTTTACATGAAAAATCAACTATCAATAGGTAAAATGAAGAAGATTCTCCTCCAGTTGCTTGTTTTAGGCAACTGCTCTTGGGAAATGAACATGGTATGAAGAAGTAGCAGCCAGAGAGAAAAATAATGTGTATCAATTGTTTCTTAACATGTATACCTGAACAAACAGAACTGTGCTAAATTGCTTATGTAAAGTAGGAGGGCTGTTTTTATTCATGAATAAACAGCACTTATAACTTTGCTTTTCTAAACTAATAGATAAATTCACTGTTGACTCATGAACCAAATCAATTTTGAATGGGTCAAATCAAATGAACAAGATATTGCACCATTGTAATGGAATGTTCATTATTCAATTCAAACAAAAACAATAGATGAATCATTATGTTCACTTTCATATATTTTATATCATAACTCAGTTAACAAGTCTCTTAACTTGGGGTGTGGATGTAGCTCAGTGATAGAGCAATGGCCTAGCACACACAAGGCCATGGGTTCAACCCCTAGCCTGACAAAAACGGAAACAAAGTCTGTTGACTTTATGACCAGAATACAAATAAGATGACAAGTATTCCAAAATTTGCTCATTAACTTATTCAAATTAGAGGGGCAGAATTGGAAAGCAGCTAAGTAAGCTCCCTAGATGTCCATCTTCCCATAGATAATAACAAATAACAAAACTAGATATTCTTTCACCAAACTGTCTTCACAGAGTTAAGGAAAACAAGGGAGAGATTGTAGTGCTTGCTTTTAGTACAGAAAATAAAAAGACACATTGAAAAAGGTAAGAAGGAAAGCATTACCACAACACAGTGTCCCCAAATCCAAGCAGTACATGATAGAGAAAAATATCTCCCAATTGGGGGCAATATACCTAAATGTACATGGCTCAAAAGAGCCATTACCAATGGTCAATAGGTATATTAGAAAATGCTCAGTATTGGAGCAATGCAAGTCAAACCCAAAGTGAAATGTCAACTCCCTCCAATAAAAATGGCTATTATCAAGCCAGGCACAGTGGCACACACTTGTAATCCCAGAACTTGGGAAGCTGAGCCAGGAGGATTGCAGGTTTGAGGTCAGATCAGGGTAATTTAGAGAGACCCTGTTTTAAAAAAAAATTTAAATAAAATGAGCTGGGGATGTAGCTCAAAGGTAGAATGTCCCTGGGTTCAATCCCCAGTATGACACACACACACACTAAAGAAATAGCTATTATCAAAATACTAAAGATAAAGTGTGCTGGCAAGAATTAATAGAAAAGGGAAGCCTTGCCCATTGTTGGTTGGAATGCAAATAAGTACAGCCATTACGAGAAATAGTGTGGAGATTCCGCAGAAACATAAACCAGAAACATAAACATAAAATTATCAGGTGATCCAGCAATGCCAGTCCTGAGTTTATGTCCAAAAGAAATGAAAGCAGTGTGTTGAAGAGACATATGCACTCCCTTGTTAATTGCAACACAATACCCATGAAATGGAAGCAACCTATAGGTCCATCAGCTGATAAGTAAAAAAAAATGTGGTGAATGTAAACAGTGGAATACTATTCAGCAACAACATGGCTAGAACTGGAGATCATTATATTACGTGAAATAAGCCAGGCACAGAAAGATATGGACGACATGATGTCCCTCCTAAGTGGAATTGAAAGAAGTTGATGTCATTGAAGTCCAGTGTAGAATGGTGGTTACTGGAGGCTGGCTAGAGTAAGGGGAGGGTGGGATAGGAAAAGGTTAATTGAGGGGTTCTGATCTGTGGTTAGGTTCTTGGAATCATACAGGGAAAGAAACTTTTAAATCATATATTCATTATAATAAATAGATTAAATAAGAGTTAAAAAGTACATGAAAGTCTGTTTATGGTACAGTAATCTAACCCATAAAAAATAACCTATAGAGAGGCTGGAGGTATAGTTCAGTTGTATAGCATATGCTCGAAGCCTTGAGGCTCTGGGTTTGATCCCTATCACCAAAACAATAATGATAATGATAATGATAATAATAATAATAAACCTAGAGAAGCTGCTGAAATACACTCATTAAAGATAGGACCAAAATAATAATATGCTGTACATTTAAAAAGCTAGAAGGATTTGGAAAGTTTTCTCCATAAAATATTATGTATAATTCCATTTAGCATTATTTGAACATATGATGTGTATATTTTGAAATATCATGTCATCCATTAATATGTATAATTTTTATGTTTTGGTGTATCAGAAATGAAAACAAATAATCCTAAATTTGTTCCCTCATTGAAATTACTAGAACTTATCTTGTAAGAATTATGGTTTAATTAAATTATTATAATTGGCTAGTGTCTCCATAAGAATATTAAAGTTTTCATAAAATTATTAAAATCATTCATAGCAATTTAGAGGCAAGCTTAGGGTTAACTTTCTAACATGAAGTTGCACTTTTAACATTTGCAAAATGTCATATTATCATAGAAAAAAATGACATTCAAAATAGGAGCAAATTTATTTTACAAGAGTGTACTCTCTGGGAATCTTGAGTAGATGTCATCAGTCACAGTCTTAGAACAGGAAATCGTAAAGACTACTTAGGACCTAGTTTTCTCTTTCTTTTCTTCCTTTAGTGTTGTTCTTTATCAATATTAGATTATTTCATCACTAGTATTCCCTTGTTACAGATTGTGAATGGTAGGGAAAGATTTAAACTTAAGTTTATAGAATTCCATAGTCCTTATTTATTCTACTACATAACCTCCTTCTAACGTTAAACACATGGTTAGTTCTTTAATAAACATAATTATGTACTTTTACAGGTTATTTTATATGGGTTAAATATGGTATTTTATAGACAAACTTTCATGTCCCTTTTTAACTCTCATTTGAAATATTTAGTGTAATCAACAGATGATTTAAAGTTTCTTTTTCCTCTATGATTCCAAGGAGTGAACCACATAGCAGTCATTAGAAAGAGATTTAATGAATGAAACACTTCCACTGACATTATGTACATATGTGAGAATACCAATGCCAATCTCAATATTTTGTATGGGGAGGGAGCCGGGAGGAAATTCACCAAGTGCTGTGTGCATGTATGTCACTATGACCATGAATTGCATTATGATGTGAGACTTTAATGCACCAATAAAAGTATTAAAAAAATAAAGCACTTTTTATTGACATGTTAGATGACTAAGAATCTGTCCTCCAATAACACAACTGTAAGAGCCACACCAGAAAGGAACTTACCAAACTGAGATTCTACCCTGCTCCTCATTTCTCAAATTATCTGATTTATTTGGACCCCTGAGAAAAGTCTATAATTCTCATCCCAGTGTATGCAAGGTATTGTGGGAGATTTCCTTCTACAAATATATACACTTCCTCTCAGCAACCTGATTTTCTTATTCCATTCCACATCAGTACAATATTCACCTGCAATATAAATACTTATCTCTCCAGTGGTATCTTATTTTTATCCCCTATAGCATCTCCTACACTGAGAGACACATAATAAATAACCAACATTCATGTGAGTAGTTGATTTGAAGGAAGTGCATCAGCAGTAGATGAGATGGACCCGGATAAGATGGAACATTTTATTATTCACTAAGATTTGTATTGCAAGGATGAACGAGACACAGTGAAATTGGTAGGTCTCTAAAAGAGAGAGATGGTGGTTACTCCACTAAGGGTCAAACATACCATTTAATGAGAACAGCAATTTCACAATCAATGGAACAGAGTCCATATGGTAGAATTATTTCCCCAGTGGTAGCAATTTGGGTGATTACTGTCTTTAGTATGTTGGCTTACATTTACCTTTCCCAGTTCAATTTTTAGGTTCAACATAATAAAGAAATATTATTGAATAGTAAGGAAGGAGGAGGAAAATAATTGTCTAACTGTACATAGCAACGCATCTGTGTGATTCATTTCCAAATTCCTTATAATCAGGGAAAATAATTACAGTACTTGGTTCTAAAAATGGTACAGGAATGATTATTAAGCAGATGTACAGCTATTTGTCATTGAGGTTGGACAATTTCATTTATAAACTAACGTGTTTATGTAACAGCTCTGGATCAAACCTACACCATCTGTGTTGGTTAAAAAAAAAGCTTATTTGGGACATGTGTTGCCTACAGTACTAAAGCAATTCCTTTGTTTCACTAACAATTGGGTTTGTTGTTCTGTGTGATTGTACTCTGGCACTTTACTCTTTATTTACCCTGGGGAAAAACTCATCTGAGTAGTTATCCTTGTTATCTACATGCAATTCCCTGAGAGCTGTGAAATATTATTTAAAGCATCCGTGTCATGAATACTAAGATGTGTCTTACAGAAGTCTGGGCTAGAAAGTTTCTTATGGGCAGACTACTTGACTACTTCTATCAACAGCCAAACTCTAGCTTCAGATTCTGACTTGACTCTTTAGTAGCTGAGTTTGTGGAAGTTACTTAACTCCTCTGTGCCTCAATTGATTTTCCTTTAAAGTTGCATAGTACAGTTTAAATATCTCTTACCTGAAACACATGTGACCAGAAGGGTTCCAGATTTCAGATTTGTTAGGATTTTGGAAAATTTGCATATGCAAAATGAGATGTGATGGGGATAGAACCCAAGACTAAACACAAAATTCCTTTTTGTTTCATATACACCTTATACTCAAAGCTTGAAGGTAATTTTATACAATATTTTTAGTTCACCTAAAATGTAACTTGTCACATGAGGACAGGTTGGAAGTTCCCACTTGTAGTGTCATGTAAGTGCCCAAAAAGTTTTGGATTGTGGAACGTTTCAGATTTTCTTATTAGGGTTTCTTAACTTGTACAAATATTTACTTCACAGAACTGACATGAGGATTAAACATTAGTGCATGGAGAACCCCATATTGCTGCAAGCCCTGTTGTAACCAACACAGAGATGCTAACTCTTGCTTTCTAATTCAACTGCCTCATTTAACATATGAAGAAAGGACTCTGAAACCCTGAAAGCATTGATAACAAAGGAGAAGAGAACAAAATTGGAATCAGTCAAACCTGAGTTGAAATTCAGCTTTTCCCCTTACTAGCTCTGTGACTATGCGACTTGTTCCTAAAATTTCAACAAATGTGAGATAAGGCAAAAAGGACCATGTTTGCTAGTAAGAGATTTGTGGATTGCATCCAGGAAGATATATATATATAATTCTCTCTCTTTTCTGGATATTTTTCAAGCTGGTATAGTATTTACTCTATGACTCAAGAAGAGAGATGTTAGTTTTTGTTATTATTGTTGTTGTTGTTTGTTTTTTTCCTCCCAGAGGGTTTTATTTGTTGTCATTATTTGCACAGTGGTGAGAGGATTCATGACAAGTATTCTAATTTTTGAATTAACAGATCTTTTTCTTTGTGGCCTATGATATGGCCAAATTTTGTAAATAATCCATGAATACTTGAAAGAAGATATGTACTTTTTAAAAAAAATACAGATTTTGGTATACATAATTGTATGTGTATCAGGTTTTTTTTTTAGGTCTTTTATGCCCTTACTTATTTTTGTTCCTTTAGTTTTCATGGAGTAATATCTTTATTCTCCCTAGTTTTCTTCATGACTCTGAATGCTGTGCACTGTGGGGAAGCTATTGTAGGGGAAAGACAGATCTCTTTCATGCCCTTAGTTCTTCTGTAGACTGACTGGATCTAGGTACCCAATTAATAGAAGAGCTGATTAACAGGAAAGAATATATACTTTATTAATTTACATGTATATGCGTATCCTCACAAGAGTAAAGTCTGATAAAATGAACAATATGATGATGCTTTTATATTTTCCTTCCACCTTACCTCCCACTCCTCCAGCTCATGGTTTGTTATACCAGTTCTAAAATGCCAGGATGTAAGACCATTTGCATTCTATTCTGAAAGCCTAACCTCACATATTTTTTAAATCACAGATTTGCAATTAAAAAAAAGTAGTGTTCTTCAAAGAGTTGTTACCATTAGCAATAAAGATAGAAAATATATAGTTAAAATTGAGTTACAGATCAACATAGATTGGTTTTTAGTATAAATATACCTTATGAACTTTTTGGAATCCTAGGTGTCTTGTATTTTTTCTGGTAACTCCGAAAAGGTACTTTTGTCTAAAATTTCTGTATTGTATGATGTTTCACCTCTAGAAAACCTCTAAGGAAGGACTTACAGTAGTAGTGAATATGTTTAAAATGTGTGCCTGGAGCCTGATGTGGTGTTACTCAGTACTTGGGAGGCTGAGACAGGGGGATTGCAGCTCTGAGGCCAGTCTCAGCAACTGAACTCTCACAGCTCAATTTTTAAATATCTTCCAATTATTTTCTCATTTCTTGATCTCTTGATCTGCCTTGTGTTCTTGATTTCCTGAAGCAACTACTCTTTTTTTTTTTTGCGGTACCAGGGATTGAACCCAGGGGTGTTTTACCTCCAAGCCACACCTCCAGCCCTATTTTTTTATACTTTATTTTGAAACCAGATCTCACCAAGTTGCAGAGGTCCTCACTAAGTAGCTGAGGCTGGCTGGTCGGTCTCCGCCTCCCAAGTACTGGGATTACAAGCATGTGCCACCACTCTGGGCTGCAACTACTCTTTTTTAACTCTTAGTGAAAATATATGCATACAACATTTATCTGTTCTCTAAGGACAGTTTTTCTGTTGGGAAAATTTTTAATATCTGTGTATTTTTCCTATATTTTTCTCCTTTTTTAAAATAAACATTTACACATATTCTGTTCAAATTATGTTTATTGATCATAATTGAAGGAATAATATTTTCACAGACAAACTATTGTTAAGATAATCATCAAAGCTGCATTAAAGGGTAACTGGACTTTTTCTTATAATACTAAGTTTCTTGTATGTAAGTTCAAGTTCCTTTATTTCTCATTAACTAATGAATTCAGCAGCTTCATGGAGTTACTTTTTTTTGCTATTTTTTGTTTCATTGTTTATTTTTAATGATGAAAGTTTCTACAAATACAGATTTTCTTTTCTTCTTTTCTAAAGTTTTATTGGTGCAGTGTAATTATACATCATACTAAGGTATAGAGTGATAGGAATATGCAGGCACACAACATTTGGTGCCTTTCCCTCCAGATTCCACCCCACTCCCTCTCCTTCCCCATCCATGACATTGAGATTGGCATTGGTAATTTCATATATATGTGTGTGTATATATATATATATATATATATATATATCGCATTATTTAGACTGTTACCTCCTTTTCATCTCTACCCCGTCTCTGCTCCTCTATCTGATGTCTCTTTTGTTTTCAAATTTCTATCTGGCTTTTCTATTAATTCCCTATTCAGCCTGACCTCCTCTGTTATGAGAGATAGAGTTAGTTGAGGGATCTCCTGCCATCAGCCAGTACTTTTTTTGTCCCTAGTGCTGCAAAAAAGAGAATTCAGAGTTTGCTTCTTCTAGACACTCCTTATCTTAAAAAGGCTCGTTTTTGCTTCTTTCTGAGATGCTTGATGTATTTCATACTCCCTGGTGTATTAGCCCCATTCTAAACCTTTTCTACATGATCTTCACTGCTTTGTATCACATATCTATGTATTATAGGTGGAAGTGGGGGTGAGGGGTTACATGTGTTTCCCAGCTTTACCAAAATATGAAATGACTCATTTTCATTTGTTTTTTATTCTCTTTGCTTTTTGAATGACTCTTTAGAAGTCATTATGCTGAAATGCTTAAACATATCTGTCTGTCTGTCTGCTGTCTGTCTGTCTGTCTGTCTTCACTGCAGTTCCTGTTAGGCAAAAGTTCATTCAACAGAAGAAATAAGCACTAACTTCTTAATGAGATTTGTCCTTAAAATAAGGTGGTAGTTTTTCTGTGTTTAAAAAACAGCTTTATTAATATCAAGAAAGATGAATAAAAGAGTCATCATGCTTGAAGATTAAAGTTATTTTTAATTAAAAAAGGGAATTCAAAACTGTGGAAACTATCTAGAGAAGCCAATTAACATTGTTCAGAGCTTGAAGACATCTTCTGGTATCCAATTAGTATTTATATTCTTTCCTGATTTCAAAGAAACATTTTAATTTTGTAAGCTAGAATGACATTTACAATTGATTATTGAGATCCACTGGGATTGATTATCTCATGATGACTCTTATTACTGATCTCATGATAACTTTTCTAGTTCTCTGTATTCCTAATATGTCCCTAAATTGGCTTTTTGGCACTATTTCTATGCTAAGGTTGCTAGACATAAAAATATCAGGGCAAGCTCACAGCATATATGATACATTAAATTCTAGACAAGATCAACACTTAAACATAATTTTTTACACTCACTATTTGAAATAATGTTCCTGGGGCACCAGAGTCAATGGAAAATCTTTTTTTGCCCTTACATTTTTAAACTTTCTATGATTCCTTTGGTGAGTAGCTTTAATGCTCACAAGTGTCAGATGAAGTTCTATACAATGAGATTTTTACTAAAACACTGTGTGCTAGTTCAGAAAAAGAAATTACAATGAACTTGTTTTCCAAATAAATCTTGAGGAAATGTTTGGAAAATAAAATTCAGTGTCTACTAGAATGTACTTTTATCTGATCTGATGAAGATTTTCTGAAGAAAACATTTGTAATGAAATTTATCAACTAAACACAGGAACATTTTTATACTTTTATAGGTGCATTGTAATTAAACATTTTAGTGAGATATAAAGTGATACAAAGGTCTATGCACACATTACTTAAACTGTATTTTCTTCTGCATCCTAATCTGCCCCCATGTCCTTCCTCCCTGAATATGTTAGTGAGATTGGTAGTGAAACCTTCATATATGGATATAACATTATTTGAACTCTTTTTTTTATTATTCCTCCTTTTACCCTTCCACACCTCCCTCCCCCAATCACCTTCTGCTATTCCACTAGTCTCTCTCCTCACTATAAAGTTGGATATAACTATTTCCTAACATATATAACTTTATAAAAAATGGAACAATTTGACTTCTGTGATCTAGTTGGACAAGTTCACATAGAAAACAAATGAATATTTCTTATCTTTGCAGAGGCTTTCCTAGATACAGATCAAGGAAATAAACTCACAAAATATAATACCAACATAATAAATTGAAATAAATAGCATTAAAGCCAATCCGTGAAAAATCTCATTTATCAAAAAGCAAATTCTACACTTACAGAGTTGTGTTATGCAACTTTTTATAGGTAATAACAGCAACTTGCCACGTTGCCTCAATAAATAAACCTGTTTTACAAAACTTCCCTGAAACTCATTACCTGGGTACTTTCTAAAGCACAGAGTAAAATGATCACTTGCAAGAACTACAGGTTCTAGGAGTATTTTAAACTAGGGGAAATCTAAAGCAGCAACAGTGAAGTGAGTGTCGCTTACCCATGGTTATGTGATGTGTATTTAATTCCTTATCCTCAGTAGAAAATCCAGCCTTCCCAGCAATGAGCTCCTCAGGTTTCCCTGATATGAAAAAAGAAACATGAAGTGAGCGATCTTAAACAAAGGGCCGCTGGGTTTCTAGTCTTTGGAAGAACACATAAATCTTGCCTCTCAGACCAGTGACATTATATTAATTTACAATAACTGTTTTCCGATTAAAAATCTACTTTGGGAAAACCTTTTAGAAAATTATCATGCCTAGCTGAAAAGATGTAATCTTTAATAACAAGCCATTTATGTCTAAAAATTAGTTGATTTACAAGCCCATATTTTCCATGAAGGATAGGCTATCTCCAAGGAAATGTGTGTGTGTGTGTGTGTGTGTGTGTGTGTGTGTGTGTGTGTGTGTGTGTCTATGTGCATGGACAGGTGTGTTTGTGCTTATATGGATTCTCTGCGAGAAACATTTACTTGTGTTAGAGATTAACATACAGTCATTTTGGCTGGGTAATACCTGCCAAAACATGCTCATTCACTGACATTTAGTCAATGATTATAATCAGCTGCTACATCTAATAGTTGCCGTTCACTCAACATTTATGTATTTATTTATTTGTTTACTTATTTATTTATTTATAGTACTGGGGATTGTACGTAGGGGTGTTCTACCTCTGAGCTACACCCCCAGCCCTATTTTATTTTTTAGTTTGAAACAGAGTCTAAGTTACTGAGGGTCTCTCTAAATTGCCAAGGCTGACCTTGAACCTGTGATCCTCCTGTCTCTGCCTCCCAAGTGCTGGGATTACAGGTATGGGCCACCATGCCCAGTTCCTACACTCATTTTTAAAAAGGAAATAGGATTTAAAAATATTCAATTCTTCAAGTGTAGATTTGCATCACTCCTTGAAAATAATTTGCATCCTTTTCTTCACAATGAAAGAAAGGATGTCAATTATTACATAAGGTTTCACGAATATGGGTGTCCAGTAATAACTTGCAAATACTTTGTAGTTCCTGGTCTTCTGACAAATTCACTACTGTGAACTTATACCTAATAAAAATACAGAACAAAGAAAAAAGATTTGTTATTTCAAATACAACCCCTCAAGATCCGGGGATGGTTTTTATCTCATTGAAGTTTGAAAATGTGATTTCCATAGTTGCCTCTCCTGTGACTTTGGCAAGGATAATGTAGTTCACACTTCCATGTATTGATGGCCAAAGTCTTTGTTCAAATGATATGAAAAATATTCTCTGTCATTTATACCACCAAAATAAAAAGCAAACAATTTGCTGCAACACAGCACACATTGAACTTTCATTTCATGAGGGGGCATTTCAAGATAGATTTTATTTCATTATTTGTATTCTTAAAGGAATATGTTCCCTTCTTGTGTTCAAATGTGTCTTCATATTTGGAGACCAGTCAAAATGCCTACTTAGTCTCCTAGAATTTAACTCCAATAAACCTAGGTAATGAGGATAATGCCTTACATTTTTCTAGTGCTTTAGAACACACATGTGTGCTTTCAAATGTATAACTTTATATTTAGAATTGAGTTGAGTTTATAAAACAAAGCCCATCTTACAGGTGATTAAGCAGCCGGGCACAGTGGTGCATGCCTATAATCCCAGTACTTGGGAAGCTGAGGCAGGAGGATTACAGATTCTAGTCCAGCCTCAGCAACTTAGCGAGACCCTCCGTAATTTAGTGAGACCCCATTTCAAAACAGAAAAAAAAAGAGGTTGAATGTCTGTAGGTTCAACCCCCAGTATACGAAAGAAAGAAAGAAAGAAAGAAAGAAAGAAAGAAAGAAGAAAGGAAGGAAGGAAGGAAGGAAGGAAGGAAGGAAGGAAGGAAGGAAGGGAAAGAAAGAAAGAAAGAAAGAAAGAAAGAAAGAAAGAAAGAAAGAAAGAAAGAAAGAAAGAGAGAAAGAGAGAAAGAGTGAATAGCATGGTCAGGCTGCTAAATCTTATAGCTGGAGATGTTTCCAGGCTAAAAAGCATGTTTCTTTCATGAGATCAAAAGAGAGGAACTTAAGAGTATTAGGAGATGTCCCTGTAGAGCTAGTAAGCTTGAGGACTGAAGCCATTCTTCATATGCTTTTAAATTTTCTAGAATGTCAATTTAATTCTGCTTGACCTCAGTTAACAGACAGTTACTTCTTGATCCTTGTCCTAGCACCAGGGCATTTTCATATCTTATGTGTTTACCTCTAGATTGTTTTGATAGATTTTAGATGCAAGTCTCTCTTATGCTAAAGCACCTGATACATCTGAAGTGTAAAAATAACATAGACTAAAAGAAATTTTTAAAGAAACATATGAGAAGGTTCTTCAGCTGCTAGTAGTTGGGGAATATATTGAAATGACAGTGAAATGCCATTTTCAACCTGCAGATTGAAAAAATAAATGAAAGCCGGATGGCACCAATTTTGGAAAGGATGTGGGGAAACAGACACTTTCATATGTCTGATGCTGTATATGTTTTTTCTTATGAGCTGTGCAGAGCCAGTCAGTATCTACAAAAAAAAAAAAAGAAAAAGAAAAAGAAAAAGAAATGAAATTAGATGAATGTAGATTGTGCCCCAGAAATTCTATGGTAGGAAATTTTGTGCATGGAACCACAATGTAGATGTGGATATTTACTGCAGCATTATTTATGATGGTAAAACTATAAAATCCACTTTCATGTCTGTCGTATTATAATTTCATTTAACAGTGTATTTCTCAGTTAAAAGGAAGGGATATACATCTACATAAAAATTGAGACATCTCAGAATATTATTGTTGAATGGAAATGGTAAAAAAGCAGTATGTTACATATGATATTATATAATTTATGTAAATTATTAAAGCTAACATACAAATACACATGACTGATATAGTTCCAGGAACTGTAAGATTATATCTGCATTCAGGGAAGGAAGTTGAGTGAAGGGGGCCCCACTGATATCTTCTTATATCTTATTGACCATCAGCAGGCCACATTGCCATCCTTAATTAGAAAAGAGCCTGAAAAATCAACTATCATCCAGCAAAAAGGAAGAATGTTGTCATTGGCTGGGAGTAATCATGATTTATTCATGTCTAAAACAAAATGAGCATTCAGGCAAAAAGATTTAAGTAACCAGCAGTGTTTGGCACCTAGCATATCACACTGTTGAATAGTTCTATTTTTCCAATATTTAATGATGAATATACCTCTTGAATCCCCTTCTGATTTTAAGTTATTTGTGGAAAGATTCTGTATTTAATGTTTTCACCACTACTCCTAGCACATTCAGCGATGGGCATATGGAAGGCACTCAAAAAATACTTGTGATTTAATAACTCTAAATAGGAGGTATTCACAAATCTTGACAATGAGCAATTTGACTTAGTATTTGATAGTAATGTTCTAGGCCACAATCATTTTTTTTAAATGACACAGTTAATTCATATATATGTTACATCATTTATGCTAAGATTTAAAAAGTAATTATTACTATGTCCATTTGCATAATTGCCTGAATCATAATTGCTTGGAATTGAAAACTCTAAATACTATATCCTATTAGATCACAGAATATTGTCCATTCATTCCAGTGGAATTTATGAAACAAAAACCAAGCCTTAGCTTACCAATTCTTCAACTAGAACTTGTTTTAAAATCTGAAAGTTTTTAGGTTGGCTGAAGATTCTGGATTGACCATTTCCTTTAGAAAATTATAAGACTTTTTTTATTATATTTTTATTGGTGCATTGTAGTCTCACATCACAATGAGTATCAGTTTGGTGTTAACATACATGCACACAGCTCTTGGTGTCCCCCCCTCCCCATTCTCTGACTCTTCTTTGTATTAGCTTTCCTGAAAATGAAAGAAATCTTAGATGGAGATTTGTTTGTGGGAAGTTGAGGAGTGAACCAAGTACAGAGCCCATGAAGAAGAAGGATGGCAGGGTATATGGTTGTGAAGTAGCTCCTTTTGGCAAATGGAGTTTCTTTTTTTGGCGGTACCGGGGATTGAACGCAGGGGTGTTCTACCTCTGCGCTACGCCCCCGGCCCTATTTTTTATACTTTATTTTGAAACCGGGTCTCACGAAGTTGCAGAGGGCCTCACTAAGGAGAGAGAGAGAGAGAGAGAGAGAGAGAGGGAGGGAGGGAGGGAGACAGGGAGAAAGAGAGCGAGAGAGCTGAGGCTGGCCGCGAACCCCTCCGGTCTCTGCCTCCCAAAGTACTGGGATTACAAGCGTGCGCCACCACGCCTGGCTGGCAAATGGAGTTTCTGAAGAAGCACTTAGCACACCTCTGCATGTTCTTCATGTATAATTTTATTGGCCACTGTTATTTAACACTTCAGCACAAACAGGGGATAACTACTGATACTCTTTCTCTGCTTGTATAGCTATTTGATATAAAGCAAGTGAGTTTCTAGCATTGGTCTAAGCGTGACTGGAACAAAATCATATTGTTCCCAGTTTGTAGATCACAGGCACAAATTTCTGTGTGTTGTAGTGATTATTAATGGTATTTCACAATTATCTATCAAATGTCCCTATTGATTAGAGAATAAAATAATTCAAATCAGGAAAATTAAAACACAATGATGCATAACCATGTATCACCTTGAAAAGTAACTAAATAATAGCAATTATGACAATTAGGAGCCTTGTGCAAACTCTAATAGACTCCTGTGTAGAGGGGCCCCAAGACTGTCCCTCCACATTCAGGGAGTAAAATAGGAGGAACTGTAGTACTCAGCAGGTTGTCATACTCAGAGCTAAAATTGATTATGGCAAAAGGACACAAAGCAAAATCAGCAAAGGAAAAAGGCACATGGGGCGAAGTCCAGAGGTAAGTAGACTCCAGTTTTCAAAAGTTCCTTCCTGGCCAGGCTTGGTGGCGAATGCTTGTAATCCCAGTACTTGGGAGGCTGAGACAGGAGGATCGCAGGTTTGCGGCCAGCCTCAGCTACTTAGTGAGGCCCTGTTTCAAAATAAAGAGTAAAAAATAGGGCTGGGGGTGTAGCTCTGACATACAATGCACCTGAGTTCAATCCCCAGTACCACACAAAAAAAGTTCCTTCCTCTTAGAGTTCCTCAGGCTGTGCTTAATTCCTTCCAGGTCAAATTGTGAAGACATGAGCAAAGCGTTGCAGGAATCTTGTCACTGATGTGTTGCAGGGACAGTGAAGAGATTCTGCACCCAAGGCTTCTATTGGGCCTGTCACAGAGGTGCCCTCTGCCTGTCACCTGCCCAAATCCCAGACTTTCAAAAAAAAATACAGATATCCAGCATGAACCATACGTTTGTACAAACAGTGTAGGCATAGTAAGCCATGTTTATCAATGAGGGAAGTATGAGAATTCTGGAAATTCAAGGTGTGAGCCAAGGACCAACCTTGCAAGCAGATCTTTGTGGGGTAGAAGTAAGGCCTGCTATGTCATCTAGTTTGTGCCCACATCTGATGTTCTATTATTATGCAGTAATTCTTCTTTTACTAGTGCTGGGAAGGGGACTCATCTCTGGGTTTAGTCTCTCTTCTAAATTATATAAAACCCTAACATTCAGTACTGAGTCAGATGAGTGTTGTCACTTATATTCCAAATCAGAAGCCACAAAAGAAAGGTTTCCTGAAAATCATGGGAAGCATGACTTTGCACCCTTTTCTTTCTGTGTGTATAAGAGTCAAGGTTAGAGAAGGAACCACAGCCTAAGTCAATCATATGCACTTGTGGAAGCAGGTGAGCCATGGGAAAAGAGACTGGTGCAGTGCACGGGTTAAAAGCATGGACTTGCAGACAGTCTGGCTTGACCCTTACCCTGTCTGGGCCTCTGTTTTCCTCATCTGTAAGATGGGGTTACAAATAGTACTCGCCTCATATAGTCCTTTTGGGAAACAAGTTTGTCTATTTTTCTAATATATTTAGGCAATGCCTAGAACATAATAAAGGTCACACTCTTTAGTACTTATAAAATTCAATGATATAAAATAACAAGCAGTCTATTCTTTCAACAGTAGTGCAAAATATCATATAGTTCAGCTTCTTAGCATAGACTTCTGAGTGGCACATGCCTGTAATCCCAGTACTTGGGAGGCTGAGACAGGAGGACCACAGGTTCAAGACCACCCTCAGCAACTTATCAAGACCCTGTTTCAAAATAAAAAATAAAAATGAGTTGGAGGTGTACCTCAGATATAGTATGCTCTTGGGTTCAATCTCTTCTTCAGTACCAAAAGAAAGGTTTGACAATTTAAAAAATATGGAGAAGAAATAGTATAACCAAATTTCCATTAGCTTTTAGGGTTTTCTTTTCTTTTTTCTTTTCCTTTCTTTTCATGTCATCTTCCCAGAAGAACACTAAACGTTTCCTGAAGGAACAGTCTGATGTTTTTACCTAATGCTTTCACACGGAAATACACACTTTTCCAAAAAGCTCTGATTTTTTGGTATACAAGCAAATAATTTATGTAACTCCTCTGATCTCTAAATCATTAATTCTCTTTAATGAATTAGGAAAAATACAAATCAGAAAATACAAAAGCTTGCTGTACTTTCATATTTGTACTTGCCATTTCATATATCTTTATACTATTTATCCATTTCAGTAAAAGTAGTTCTCACATTTTTCCATTACCTGAGACATAAGTTACTACAGCTTTGTTTTTATAGAACTTTCAGACTTGGAACTATTTTGGAGCTGGTTTGCATAGCCCTGTCTTTCTGATATAACCTAACCTAATTACAGAGAGACACTAAGAACTTTACATGGCACTTACTTTTTTTAAATTTCTAATTCCCAAGTGATGATACTTTCTGGTTTCTCTAATCACCACTGTCAGTGTTGAAAGCAGTAGCACACTCACTCAAGGGCAACTTGCAAAGAAACACCCCGTTGTATAGGTGTATAGTGTTCTCTTCTTGAGTGGGTGAAACTTGTGAGTGCTTCTAACCCTTAGGACAAGGCAAGGATGGAAGGATAACACATTTGGGACAATGAATATCACTCCTACTGATGAAAACAGGAGGCTTGAGCTTTTCACTCTGGAGAAGCATGTGTGCTTGAACAAAGACGACACACCTTAGGTGAGACTTCAGTTCTAGTCTACAATAGCTTGCAGCCTTGTACCACTCTAGGTAAAGAACCCAGTGAAGACATGGTTGAATTCCTGACCCAAGGAAACTGTAATAAAATAAATATGTTTTTTCATTTAAGCTGCTAAGTTTGGAGTAATTGGTTGCACAGCAATGAAAGCTAATACAACATGATACTAAAAGGTATTAATTTTCTAGAAGCACACAGGTGGTCTTATAAATAGAGTAGACTAAGCTTTGATAACAACTCCAACCATGCATGTGATGGTTCAGCCAAATGAAGGTAATTCTCTGATGGTTGATCACATAATGATGTGCGGTAGTGCCATAGCCACTTTAGACCTCAGAGAGCCAGCAACTCTGTCCTCTCAAGTTTCAGGCTTCTAAGAAGGTGTCCCTCAGAGTTCCCCTCTTCTTGGATGGGAGGGAAAGTGACCAATGAGGAGTGCATGAGGCAGGCTTTGTAGGATATACTTCACTGCCCTTCACATTTCGTTGGCCAGAACACAGTCACATGACTGGGCATACATGAGGGGCAGGGTGATGAGATTCAGCCATGAACTCAGGAAAGGAGGAACAGGGATCTTAGGAAATCACTGGCTTAATAAGGTAGCATTAGGAGGCCCTGTGGACATTGGAGCACACTAGGCTCAAATCTATCAGTAACTTAACCAAGGCAAATAAACAGGCGGGATAACATTTGAAAACTGCTTTTCTTTAAATAATGTGTTCTTGACACTAAAACACATAGTTTAATAGAAAGTAACGTCACAGATGTTTATGCTTTTTTGTTGCTGTTGGTTTTGTTGTTGTTGTTCTCCAAAGATGCTGCCTTCCATCTGGGAGGAAGATGTACATAAGTTGTACTATGCTCTCCCCTCTTCTCTTCCTTTACCTTTTTTTAATTGCCAAGGAAAATATTTATGTAGGTAGAATGCATATGACATTTTTGTATAATTTGTTATAATGTTACATGACATTTTCTGAAGATCTTTTGAAAATCCATGGCTTTATTCAGTAGAAGGCAGGCTAGAAAGGGTTAGGAGACAAGGATGTTTCAGCCCACATGGAAGTCACTGATATTCTATTTTTAAGAAAACCAATGTGTGCATGTATACTTCTACCACTCAGAAACCCATCAAGAGGTATGGTTACAATGCACCAATAAATAAAAAAAGAAAACAGATAAATAACCCCAGAAGATTTTTTTAATTTGTAAAGTTAATATGTGTTATAAGTAGCTGAGACTAGAACTCAGATCTCATGACTTCCATCATAGTTTTGTGGAGTAGCTATGCATAATTCATAGTTTGTAAGGAGATGCACCATCTCAAATAACGCCTTACCAGTTTTTAATTTGAACAAAAAACATTATGACCTACTCTAGATATTAATTTTGCTTATGTTAAAGAGGAAATATTACTTTAAAGACACCTCTCACTTGAGTTTATGAATATATGTGTGCTACTACAAGGTAGCGTCATTAACAAAAAACACTCCAGTGGAAAGTTTAAAATAGGAATCTGACATTTTATTTGGTACGTAAGTAAATCTCTTTAAAATCACTGTATATCAGAAGAGACAAGTTTGTACTTTACCATTTGCCAACATAGGGTCTTGGAAATGAATTTAAATGTTCTGGTATTTGCTATTCTGCATATTAATTGACACTAAAACAGCATTGTTCTGAGCTATTACTGAGATAATACTGGTGGCTTACACAGGGTTCAAATATCACCTTCCAACTTCTGAAGTTAACAATGTTGTAAGAAGGAAACACAATCTTTTTTTTCCTTTGGAATTCTGATAATTAAAAAGAAAACTACATCCCATTATTTAAAATCATGCCTCCACTTAAATGATTTTATTAATGGAAAATGGCTGGAAATGAAAGATGTTCAGAGACTGGTGTTGACCAAAAAAAGGGGGGGGGGATATTGACAGTGACTGGGAAATGGAAAAGCAACTCTCCCTCTCAATTTCCATATCTTTTGTAATTTGCTTGATTTTTGGTGGACTTAAAGGGTGCCAAAGGTAATAAAGGTGTCTAAAAAGTTGCCAGTTGCTGGTTGGAGGATGCATGTCTGTCTGCATGTGGAGTGTTTATACGTGTGTATATCCATTCAAAAGTATCTTATTTTATATTTACTTTTACCCCATGAAAGAGTCACAACTTGAAAATATTTACTAAAATACAGAGCACTAAAATGAATGGCTCAAGGAAAAAAAAGAACAAGGGAGAAGAAAAAATAAGGAAAAATAGATTTAGGTATAATTTTTTTTTTTTTTTTGCGGTACCGGGGATTGAACGCAGGGGCGTTCTACCTCTGCGCTACGCCCCCGGCCCTATTTTTTATACTTTATTTTGAAACCAGGTCTCACAAAGTTGCAGAGGGCCTCACTAAGGAGAGAGAGAGAGACAGAGAGAGAGAGAGA
>PVJS01006357.1:0-60221 GCA_004027185.1 Glis glis
AAAAAAAAAAAAAAAAAAAAAATCCCACAGCTCATTCCCTCACTTCTGCCAAGCCGCTGTTTATATGTTACCTTTTCAATGGTACGTCCTCTGGCCACCCTGCGTGACCCAACTCCTATAGCAACCTCTGGGCCCTTCGCCTTGCTTTATACCTCTTGACATTTATCATATTCCTTCCACACCGTGTATCTGTTGCTTTTCTCTCTTTGTTAGATCATACGCTCCATGAAGGCAGTCTCCTTGTCTCGTTCATTGCTATATTCTTGGCACCTAGACCAGCGCTGGCACATTGGATCTGCTCAGCAACTAGGGACCATGCAGTGAACGGCAGAATGAAGGCTTCCAGTAGCCCTATGAGGTGGTTGGTATTATTCTTCCCACTTTACTAATGAGGAAATGGGTATCAGTTGAAGTCCTAAAGGTTCTATACTTGGTGAGTAGCAGAACTGGGATTCGCATGGGACAGAAAAACCTCACCTTGGTGGAGCTCCTCCTACACGCCAGGCATTCTTCTAAGTGCTTTGTGTGTGTTAACATTTAATCTTCACATCCACCCCATTTTATAGACGAGGAAACTAAATCAGAGTGGGTTTATGATCTTGCCTGGCATCTTTGCACTTGCTAGTAAATTGGGAGCCTGTGCTCTTAACCGCTTTGATATACTACCTAATTGTAAAACCGATTCTTGAAGGATAATGTGTGACTTTGCCTCTTTGAGGGAGAGGAAGAAATCTAGGATTGCTGATGTTTGCTATGATTGGAGACTTCCACAGATGGTAGAGTCACCAATTGAGTCAGGGACTGTGGAGTGATTTGGTGTCACTCACCCCTAACCCTAAACTCCTATATCCAATTAACTGTTCATTATCTTCACTTGGATTTTGGGCTACAAGGTCAGCTGCAGTAACAGGGATCTAGAATTATCATGGCAGATTATAGCAGGTAGCAGCTGCCTCCCATCAGAGTTCAAGCTGGTACGTGGTCTCAGGGACCCACGTTATTGCTCCATGATCCTTAGAATGTTTCCCTCTATCTTAGTTTGCTTATGTTGCTATAACAAAATACCCAAGATTGGATAATTTATGAAGAACAGAAGTCTGTTTTATCAGAGTTCTGAAGGCTGGGGAGTCCCAGGTCAAGGCACCAGCAGATTCAGCGTCTGGTAAGGGCTGCTCTCTGCTTCCAAGATGGTGCCCTGTGGCTGCAGCCTCTGGACTGAGTACTCATCCATGCACAAGGGCAGAGCTGTCATGATTTAATCACTTCCCCAAAGGCTTCGCCGCTTAGTACCACCATAATGGGGGCTGTTTCAACATGACTTTTGGAGAGAACACCATCATTCAAACCTCCAGCGTAGTTCACCACTCCAACCACATTCCAAGCCAGGGACATTCCATTTGATCATTTTTTTCTTTTTTTTTTTCCGAGACAGGGTCTCACTCTGTTGCCTGGACCAACCTTGAACTCCTAGGCACAGTGACTCTCTTGCCTCCACATCCTGTGTAGCTGGGACTACAGGCATGCATCACCATGCCCGGCACCGTTTCTTCGAAGAATATGATCCGGAAGTTGCAAACATCTTTTCTAAGCACATCCAGAACACAGTGACATGGACATACTTAGGGCTCATTATAGGCAACTATGTGTCTGGCCTATTAGGAGCCAAGTAGCAAGTAGTGTCTACTATAGATACCTAATAGGCTTTTTGAGTTTCACAAGGCCAAAACTTGTTCTTCTAAAACCTCCTCTGCAGTTATCCCCATCTTAATTCCCGGTGGAAAGTGGGATGTGCTGGATTGGAGGTGTCGCAGAACATGCAGTACAAATTTCCAACAAGGGGTTGAAGATTTTGTGTCTCAAGTTTTTGAGATAGGTCTGTGTTCAAGATTCAGGCTCAATCCCTGACAGAAGTGATGGAGGAAGAGTGTATGTACATGGTACTGTCAGAGTAATACGGTGGGCAAACGGGACCAAGGATGGGAGAAGAAGCCAGAGGCGATCAGGTGATAGAATCCAGGGAGCAGTTTCCGGGAGGCATTGGCTAGCATGTGGAAGGCTGCAGAGAGGTCACATATGACCAAAAACTGAGAAGCGACCTCTGGATTTGGCTATTACACCACAGTGACATTGACCCCACCTATGGAGTAAAGTCAACGGAGATGCTAAGTTTTCATGATTGAAGAGGGATTTGGGAGGAAGACGCCATCTGAATGCATACCACTTTTCTAAATAGAAGGGACAGAGTCAATAGAGGGAGAATTTATGAGCAGGAAAGCGAACAAGAGTTTCGAGGTGATCCCCACCCCCCAAGAATATTTGCTGTAGGAAGGAAGAAGTCTGGTTTATACTTTCAGACAGGTTAGGAGGCATGCAAATTTAGACAGGTCTGTAGGAATAAAGGTGCGGCACAAAGTAGTTCATGCCGGACATGTGTAATGCTAAATAATGATGCTGATAATTAATATTGCTCCTGCTACCTAAGCACTAATGTTCATTGAGCACTTACCATGCTAGACAGTGTTCTTCATGGAGCTCAGTTTCTTCCAAAGTATTTCTTAAATATACCAAAAGCTTAGTGTCTTTCAAAAATAGTTGAGAGTAGCTGGGTGTGGTGGTGCATGCCTGCAATCCCAGTACTTGGGAGGCTGAGACAGGAGGATCACAGGTTCGAGACCAGCCTCAGCAACTAAGCAAGACCTTCAGCAATTTAGTGAGACCTTGTTTCAAAAATAAAAAGGGCTGGGGGTGTAGCTCCGAGGTAGAATGCCCCTGGGTTCAATCTTCAGTACCACCCCCAAAAAAGTTGAGAGTGTAACATTTTGATGCAGCCTAAAAATAGCAATAGTGAATATCATCATATCTGACCTTTTCTCTTCCATTCTCTCTGATTATTTCTGATTTAGGGAATGCTGGGTAATAAAAAAATGTGTTTTTGTACTTTATCTGTTGTGACTCACATCAACAAGAAATCCACCCTGTCAGAAAGCAACTTCACTGGCAAAACGTTTCATTTTTATTTTTTATTTTTTTGTACTGGAGATTGAACACAAGAGCGTTCTACCTCCGAGATAGACCCCCAAACCTCATTATCTTTTATTTTGAAACAGGGTCTTGCTAAGTTGTTAAGGCTGGCCTGGAACCTGTGATCCTCCAAAATGTTTCATTTAAAAAAGTTTCTTAGGAACTGGGCGTGGTGGCGTATGCCTGTCATCCCAATACTTGGGAGGCTGAGACAGGAGGATTGCAGGTTGGAGGACAGCCTCAGCAATTTAGTGAGACCCTGTTTCAAAATAAAAAAAAACTAAAATAGGGCTGGGGGTGGAGCTCAGAGGTAGAATGCCCCTGGGTTCCATCCCCAGTAACTAAGACACACACACACACACACACACACACACACACACACACACTATTAGGATTAGCAGGTACAAATTAGCAGATACCCTCAGTAATCACTGAAGTGTTGGGCTATTCTGAAAAAGTATCCACAGTTTTACAGGTGCAACTTATTTTTTTTGGCAGTGCTGGGGATTGAACTCAGGGCTTTGTGGATGTTAGTAAAGCACTTTACCACTGAGACACATCCTCAGCCCATGTGACTTCTTGAACTGCTCTCTTGAGGGAAGGGATACAGATTGTGTATCTTATATTGTTTCCCAAAGGCCTGGTACAGTTCTGGGTAAATAGTAGAAGTTCAAGGTTTGTTTAAGGCATTAATGCATATGCTTGTAAAATTAAGCTGTTCCTTTTATTCTGTACTTGAAATGGGAAAATTATTAGAAACTACCAGATCTCATTTGGACTAAAATTGTCTAAAGAATTTTACTGCACACTTAGATATTAAGTTATTTTTCTGGGAAAACCTATCTAGAGAAAAATATGGGTCCTATATAGGAGAAACATTTTTTTTTTCCCTATCAAAACAGACATATATGGAGGTGGAATACTACTGGCATTCTGAGGCCTCCTGACAATATTCATGCTGGTAATTTTTTTTTTACCAATCATTTCTTAATTTGAAAATGGATAAATAAAAAAAAAAAACCAGTGAGTTCCTGAATCAAGTTTAACACTAGTGTCCCGATTCCTAGGAGGAACTGGGATTTTTTGATCTTAGTAAAAAACTGGATAGTCATTTCAACATCTAAGAGTAGATTTATTTCCCTTCAGTCTTTAACCTTTTTAGAACTCACAGATTTTTTGGCCACATTTCATATTTTGGGCTATTATAAAATTACATTTCACATATTCAGACAACTGCTACTTAAGAGGATGGACGTATAATAGCTAAAAGTATCTTTATGTGCTAGATATAGCAGGACCATTTTGCTTCAATTATTCTAATAACGTTTTAAGGATTTTCATTCTCCGTTATCTACTTTAATAATTTGCAAAGATAAATCCTTAGAAGATTATGATTCTAACTAGCTCCTTCCATAAAATGTAACAGTGGTTTCCAAATGTAGAAATGGGTAGAAATATGGAAATGGGTGAAAAATGAAAAAAGATATTTAAAAAATCTTAAAATCAGACATGGTTTAATATTGCCATTTATCATCAGTTGTCCTAGAATAACTTAAATTACTGTTGCTTATTTTTTATAGTTGGGTAATGTGTGTGTGTGTGTTACTGGGGATTGAATCCAGGGGCATTCTACCTCTGGGCTACAGCCCCAGCCATTTTTAAATTTTGAAACAGGGCCTCCCTAAAATGCTGAGGGTGTTGCTAAATTGTTGAGGCTGGCCTTGAACCTTCGATCCTCGGGTCTCAGCCTCCCAAGTACTGGGATTACAGGAGTGCGCCATCATGCCTGGCTAGTTGGTTAATTTTTTAATAAGTTGGTTATAATTAGGAGGTGATTATATATCTACATATGTACATTTTAACAGTTATATATATTATAGTATATTATCTCCAGTATCAGACTTTGTAAAAAAAGGATGATGTAAGAATGGCAGTTCAAAAATTCACTGGTATGTATGAGTGACGATGTAAAAAAATCTGAACACCGCATGACTGGGGTCTCGCGTGGTGGTGTTTCATGGGCTCCCGCCCACCGCTGCAAGCCCTAAGACTATACGGATTGTCAGTGATTCTTTTTAACTTTGCTAGCAAGCCTTGGCAAAGTCATAAAAAGCCCTTCTAAATAAAACAGTCACCCTGGTACTAAATATGACGACGCGTGGCTTTACAAGGGTTCAGCTGTCACCGGGATCAAAATTAGCCTCCAGCCACATGGGGTCAAGCAGGAGCGCCCTTCTCCTCGGTGACCACCGGGTGCAAGGACGGTGCAGGCGGGGGCTTTGCAGCTTCTGTGCATGGGTGACCTGTCCTGCGTCCTGTGCTGGCCAGAGGCCTAGGCCGGTGACCTTGGTCTCCTGACAGCTGGCCCGCACTCTCAGGCCACCCCTGACATGCTTACCAGGGTGGCTCGGGGTGACAAGGGAAAGGGGCAGAGCCTATCACTGCTGGAGGCTCCTGCTGCGCCTCGGGGCTGGGGTCCATCAAAGCTGTCATCCCCCGGCAGACCCGGGGGCGTCCCTTGGCTGGGCAGATCGGGGTGCACCCCAACCCTCCTGGGGGGTCGCTGGGGCTTGCAGCGGGCACCTCGTTCTTTCCGTGGGGCTACCGAGGGCGGGGGCTCCATCAGGGGCGCGCGCCCCCCTTGCCCAGTCTCAAGATGGCGCCGGGCCTTGGTGGTACTCGGCGCCGCCGGGGCCCTCTCCCCCTTCCCGCCCACCCTTGCGCGGGCAGCGGCTGCGGGCGGGGAGGGGCGGGGCGAGCGGGCCGGGGCGGGGCCAGGCGGCCGGGGAGGGCGGGGCGAGCGCGACGTCCTCCCACGCACGCCGCCTTGGCCCCGCCCCGCGTCTCGCTGACGTCCCGGCCCGGAGCGCGCGCGCGGCCTGCCGGGATACTCGGCCCGCCCAGCCAGTCCTCCCGTCTTGCGCCGCGGTCGCGAGATCCGTGTTTCTCTCCCAAGATGGTGGCGCAGGGCTCGGGGTGACTGCAGGCGACGACAGGGCCGCTCTCCGCGTCCGTCCGCCAGGATCCCGGCACTCCGCCCTCCCGCCCTCCGCCGCCCGCCCGCCCGCCCGCCCGCTCCGCCGCCCGCCCCGCTCGCTCTCTCGCTCTCTCGCTCGCTCGCGCGCGGCGCCCCTCCCCTCCGCCGACCCCGGTCGCGGGCGCGGCGCCTCCTCCTCCTCCTCCTCCTCCTCCTCCTCCTCCTCCCTCGCTCCTCCTCGCCGCGGCGCGCGGCCTGCAGCCCCTGCCCGCCGGGCCCTGCAGCCCCCCAGCGCGGACCCGCCGCGGCGGCTGGCGACGAGCGCCGCTTTCCCCAGCAGGAAGCGCGGGTCCCGTATGAGCCCCGGCGGTGGCGGCGGCGGCTGCGACAGGGAACGAGGCGGTGGCGGGCGGAGGCGGGGGGCGAGGGCGACGACGACCCGAGGAGCGGCCGCAGTTGCGAGGGCCGCAGCCCAGGCGCGGGGGCGACGCCAGGTGAGTGTGGCCGCGCCGCGGGCCCGGAGCCGTCCCTGCCTCGGTCCCTGCGTCCATCCTTCCTGCCCTCCCTCCTTTCCTCCTTCCCTCCCGCCCGCCCGCCGCGGCGCCCCTTCCCCCACCGCCTCCGCCGGGGCGCGTGGTCCCCGAGCCGGTGCCAGGCCCAGGCCCCGGGTGGCCGCGGCCGCTGCAGCCTCAACTGTCAGTCGTGCTGGGGGCGGGTGTCGTCGCCCGCGGGGACCCGAGCGGGCCCGGGGCGGGGCGGACGTGCAGGCGTCGAGCTTGGGCCTCCAGCAGCCCGGATCGCCGAGCCCTGCGCGGCCCCCGGTGGGAGAGCATGCCTGGGGCTTCCCCGGGGAGCTCTTGCTCGGCGTTTCCCAGGTTCTTGGCCTTCGGGGGGAGGGGAGGCATAGCTAGACGTGTGCTTAGGGGGTTGGGGTTTTGGGGGGGTGGATGGATGGGGAAAGGGAGGGCGGATGGAGTGGTGTGTCAAGCCCCGGGATTGTTCTCCCAGATTGCGCGTGTGTTGCTGGTCATCCCAGGATTCTGGTGTTGAACGTGAGTTCCTGGGTGGGCCGGAGACTGCTGTGTTAAATATCCATGCGAATCTGCAAGCAGGGGTTTTTTTTTTTTTTCCTTTTTTCCTCCTCCTCTCCCTCCCCTCTTTTTTTTTTTTTTTAAATCTTTTCAATTGATACCAGGATGGCTTCCTGGTCTTGGTGCGGAGGCTTTTGTTGGTAAAGTCAGAATTGAATGTGCCAAATGCTTTCGTCCGTCAAATATAAAGCACGATTTTTAAAACAGGCACTGTTGAAGCTTGGAATCCTCGAAAGATAATTGGTCTCTCAATATTTTATGACTTCCTGTGGGCGTGCTAAAATAGAAACAGTACAAAAATCTGTTTGAGATTATATTTATTTCGTGGCCAGGGTGCTGTTGGAAATGTAAACTGAATAGCATATGGAATTTAATGGCCCAAAGTTATTCTCAATCATGAAGAAATACAGATATGACCCATGATTTTGGATCCTTCCACTCCTACAGTATTGAGAGAAGCCCAGCTTATTCTAGGTATTTTTTTGGGAAAGGGAAGGGATTTTGAAATAAAGATGACCTGACGTTTAAGAAATGCAATGTTAAAAAGTTATGTATCAAAGACATGTAGGTGCCCAGTAAATTTTGGTGAGTGAATTGGACAAGTGGGTTCAGAAGTGTTTTTCCACACCCCTGGCTTTTAGTAAGCGCACTTAAGAGATTGTTTGGTAAATCATGTAAAATACAGAATTTAAGGGAGAGAAAAAGAAAATTTGGTCTTGGTATGTAGAGTGGAAAGAGCTTTGAAATTGGAACCTCATTTTAAATCTAAGTTACTTAGCACGTTTTTAATGAAATGTGTGCAGTGTTAATGATGCTACTGGTGAGCTCTCACATGACCAGAGCCCTTTAACACTAATAAGCATGACCAAAGGCAGGGGAAAAAACCCAAACAAAATCCACAACAACAAAAATAGCTTCAAGAAGTTGTATTTGTAATATACATAGACGAGATACAAAAATATAATACAAAAAATAACTTGTAGCCTTCATTTACGAAATTAGAATGAAAGCTCTGAAAGGCATATTCTGTCAATGTTTAACTAGCATTAGTGAGTTAATTAGTGTACACACCATCCTGTGGACATTGCCCTCGTCTCAGAGGAGTTTAACTTGATAAACACAAAATACTGTGTTTTGATTTCAGAGGTTTTGAAGCCTGCTTCTTATTTCTTTTAAGGTCTACTTTTTCCCCCACCATGGCTTAAAAAATAACTTCTTAGGTAAGGGTACTTACTACCAGATGTGTGAGGAAAACACTTTGTCTCATTTGTTCATTTACCAGGATTCACTGAGTGCCAACAATGTCTTGATAGGGAACATTTAATCAATTGTATTTCTTAAACTTTAGGTCATTTCTATTTCAATCTCTCTCTCTCTTCTTAAAAAATTGTAATAATTCATTGTTTCTCTCAATATCAGTGGCATAACCCAAAACTGTGGATGGGTCATATCTAAATTTTTCCTCCTGAGCATGAAATGATGTTTCCAAATGTCTGTTTTTGTAAATGATTACTGGTTATGTTCTCCAATCATGTTGCACACTTTGTATTTAGACCTATAATTGTATGGGCTCAAGTGTAGAAACATTCTATTAAGTGCATATGCAGCTCTTAAATGTATACTTTTATGATTGTTATGAGTGAAGACAAATTTTGAGAAGTGATCATTCAAGTAAGTGATGCTCATGCCAGAGGGTCGTCTAAGAACAAGCGGATGCTGTCTTCATGGTGGCTCAGGACAGCAGTCTTGACGTTTCTCCTCACTGCCACGCGTAACACTAGTGTAAAGATAGGTAATCAAGGTGTGTGTAGTGGAAATAGCTTTGCAATCAAACCTGCTTTTAATTTGGGTGAAGCACAGTTTTATCTATGAAGCAGGGTGGTGAAGCCGCCTCGGGTTTGAGGATTAGAGTTGGTGATGTGTCAGTACACAGGCGCTCAGTGAATGCTGCCTTAGCAGGCTTCTCCCCGCGTTCCCGTTGATCTTGATGCACCTCGTGTACAGTGGCCCTCGCGTGTTACGCTCGTTTCTGTCTTACTGTGAACTCATTTTTAAAGGGCACCGACTCAGGACTCCCAGTGTTTACCAAAGAGTGTGTTACCAGATGTCCTAGTCTGTTCAGGCTGTTATTACAAAATATCAGAGACTGGATGACATACAAAAAGAAAAAGGAAATTACTATTTTTTTTTTACAAACAAATTTATTTCTCACAATTCTGGAGGCTGAGAAGTCCAAGATCACGGTGCCAGCAAATTGATGGCTGTGTAGTGAGGGCCCTCTCCTGGTTCTTAGTCAGCTGTTACTTTAATTCTATGGAGTGGAAGGGTAGAGGGGCTTCTAGTGGGTCTCCTTTAGAAGGGCATTAATCCCACTTATGATTCTCCATCTTCCCTAATGCCCCGCCTGTTAATACCATCATCTTAGGGGCTTGATTTTCAACATAGGAGTCGAGGGGGCAACAAACATTCAGACCTTAGCACTAGAATATGAGTCACCAGCAAGTTAGCAAGCGACCAACTGGCATTTATTAGGAACCTAGTGGCTACTGTGAGCTGAGCTAAGGTACAGGGGCCACAGAGACAAAAGAAAGCTCTCCTTTGAAAGCTGGTGAGTCTAGTGGCTTTCTCCACATAATACCACTTATTTATTTACATAATAATAGTAATTACATATTTATTTACATAATGGAACATTTATTTACTTATTTATTTATTTATTTATTTATTTATATAATGAAACTTTATTCTCCCAGCCCTTCCAGTCTTAGGGCAGTTCTAAGAATTCAACACCTCCTATCCCCCAGTTGCTACTCTAAAGACATGCTGGCTTATCCCCTTTTTTATGCAACACTCTGGCATGCACGTTTCTTCATGTCTTGGTCTAGCCAACCACCCAAGATCTGACACATGGTGTTAGTGTTTAAATACATGTGTGTATATAACATATGTATATGAATTTAAAATAAGTTTCTTCGGTACTTGCCTGTTAATATTCTTTCTGAAGGGGAATGATCATCATTCTATCTTCTGGTAACAGATTCATGTTGTAAACCTGAGGAAGACTATTTTGAAGTCAGCTGCTCTCTTCATTTTACATGAGGAAATTGTAAAGCTTTAAAATGGTTTTCTTAAAGGCACCCCGGTGGCGGGGCCGGAACCAGTCTTGAGTCCCAGGACTCTGCATACAGTGGCGCTTGCTCTGTCTACCTGTTGGGAAGGGTGGTCACGCTTACTTTGTAATTACCCGCCCACTTTTGCGGAGGTATGTGAGTATTTTTCACACTGTTAATGAAAGGCAAACTTCACCAGATGCCACCAGTGGACCTTTTCTTATAATAAAGGAAATGAAGTAAAATTAAGTCAAATACAAATAATTAGTGTTAATTGTCTAGAAACTTATGTCCTATATCCAAACGAGATACTTGAAATAAAGATGCTAAATAAATTTGTTTTTTTTTTAATAAAATGACTTATTAATAAATACACAGTTAAGCTGGGCACGGTGGCCCACTCTTGTAATCCCAGTACTTGGGAGGCTGAGACAGGAGGATCGCAGGTTTGAGGATAGCCTGAGCAAGTAGTGAGACTCTCATCAACTTAGCGTGACCTTGTTTAAAAATAAAAATAGGGCTGGAGGTATAGCTCAGAGGTAGAATGCCCCTGGGTTCAATCCCCAGTACCACAAAAAACAAACAACAACAACAACAACAAACAGTGAATTTCTTTGGCAGCTTTTATTTTCATTTAATCTAAAAAATGTCCCATATAGTGCTTTCATTTAAGTTATCTTTAGCAAGTAAATTTCAATCTGGATAATAATTCAGAAAGGTTATTAATTAGTACTAACACCTATCTGAGAATGAGATAAAATTATTATTTTTTAATACTGCTCTTTGCATGTGAGGTTTAGCTAGAAGTCAGCTATTATTGATTGATTCTAAGACTTGGGATTTACCTCCCTAAGATTGCATATAAGATCTTAAGAGCGTCAGAGTCTCGCAGGTTCAGCGAACAGAAGCCATGGAGGAGGTGCACGCTGGCTTTGGTGTATAGGACCTTGGGTGCCTTTGGCTTTCCTCACACCCTAGCTGGTTGGGAGCAGGTCAGTTAGCTCTCAGCCATGCTCCTTCATCTACCAAGTGAAGGTGACACTCGCTTTGTTTTAAGGATTACAGGGTATGTGATTGCTTTTGAAAAAGTAGTTTAGTATTATATAGAGTGACTGTAACTGTTTTAGAGACTTGACTGAGAAAAGATTGGTTTATGGGGTGATTAGAAACTTGGTATATTTTCCTCCTTTTTTTCTGTTGGTATTTTAAAACTTTTTTTTTTTTTAGAAATGTTGCTTTAGGAAGTTTATAGTGTGAATTTATTTTAAATTTGGTAACTACATTTGAAATGAATAATAGATCTTAGTAGTAATATATTACTTAGATTATCGATCTGAAGTCACATTCCTTTTGTAGTTTTCTCTACTTGACCTGTTGTGGCAGTTTGATAAATAAGTGAATCATAAGATTGACCTGAAATGAAAAGTTTTAGGGGACATAGAATCATACCGGGTGATTGTTCAGAAGTTCAGTTTCAGGAAATCTGAACCGGAAACTCAGGTAAAGTATTGCCTCTACATCAAGGAAGAGAATTCTGTGTAAGACTTCATTAATTAAAGTCAGCATCTGTATTGCAAGTAACAGCATAGAGGTGGTATTTAAAGCCCTGAAGTCTTATGTATAAGCAGGATAAAATCTTTCTTACATGAAACTGTTGGCTGGCCTGTGTGGAATCTAATGCTGTTATCTCAGCAGCTCAGTTTGTTCCAGAAGTTGGTCTTCTGCACTTGCCAGGATCAATTGAGTAGTGTTGCACAGAATCCATTACTTAAACCACAGAAATGAAACATGAAAATAATTTCTGACCTGTCTCTTTGTGTTAGGTCAGGCTTGTAATTCTTTTTTAGTTCTTAATGTGTGCCCATTGTATGTACTTTCAGCAATCCAGTATGTTCTTTTCACACTCAAGACAAGTGTTGCACACAGATTACATAGCTGTGGGCTGAATGAAGATGCTGCCGGCGCGGTCCTTCCCCGGGTTCTTTTCATGGATGACTTCTGTCTCCTTGTATCCAAAGGGATGGCTTATCCATTTCAAACCTTAACGGAGCCTTCCTCTCAAATGTGAGAAAGTAGTCCTAGAATTGCTCTTGTAGACTGGAGCTACTATCCTAACTCCTGTATTTTTATATTCTTTGTGATGTAGAATAAATTCTGGAAACCCTCTCCAATTAAATATACAGACTTTGCCGGGCATGGTGGTGCACGCCTGTAATCCCAATAGTTGGGTGGCTGAGACAGGAGGATCGCAGGTTCAACGCCAGCCTCTGCAATTAGCGAGGCCTTCAGCAAGTTAGTGAGACCCTGTTTCAACCTAATAGAAAATAGGGGTGTAGCTCAGAGGTAGAATGCTCCTGGGGTCAGTCCCCAGTACACAGAACAGTATTGCAAGCAGCCTGGTGTGTCCCATTCAGAATGGACAAACCTCACAATTTGCTGCTTCCTTGCACTCTAGCTCCCTCTGTGAAACTCAGTCTCTGCTTTCTTCTCATTGGATGCCTTTAGCTCTGTGGATATCACCGTAGGACTTTCTTCATATTTCCCAGACACTCCCTACCTGTTTTCAGAGGCTGTTCTTTGGGAAAGAAATGATGGCGTGCCCAGTAGTGTTTTCTGCATAGAGCTAATGGGTCAAGGGGAAAGAGGGATTATTTCTAGCTTGTTAATTATTTTACTACTTTTTTCTTAAGAATTCTATTTATTGTGCTTCCCTCTCTGTGTATGCACCAGTTTTGCTAACCATACAATCTGTCATAAATAAGGATATTTAATGTTTGTCCTTGTTAAATTGTTCAAATTGTTTGGGGAATTAAAAATTATATGTCTTTTAAGCACCCATTGCATATGATATATATACTGACAAATTTTATTTCACACAAAGAGGGTAACATTGTTCTTTCCTAGCTTTTTGAAGTGGGCTGACAGTGTTCTGTGTTGGTTATAGAAAATATGCTGTTTAAGATAATCCATGTACAGAGTTTCTAAGAAATGAAGTTTCCCTAATTACTTAAGCTGCCTCATTCTCATTCAGTTCATAAGCATTTTGCTATCTCTGTAACATATTAAACAGGTTTAAAGAATAGAGAAAGAAGCCGGGCGTGGTGGCACACGCTTGTAATCCCAGTACTTGGGAGGCGGAGACCTCCGGGTTCACGGCCAACCTCAGCTACTTAGTGAGGCCCAGTTTCAGTAAAGGATAAAAAATAGGGCCGGGGGTGTAGCTCGGAGGTAGAACGCCTCTGGGTTCAATCCCTGGTACCGCAAAAAAAAAAAAAAGAGAAAGAAAATAAAACGGGTAAGTTGGGTAACTAAGGTGGGAATAATATATTCTGTTTGACAAATTGGAAATATTTCCTAAAAGTAGACTAGTATTGGAATAGGAACACATAAGTACAATATATTAAGATCTAAGCTAATTTTAGGGTTTTTTTTGCACATAAAGCTAGATGTCTGCATTTCAAATCGTGTTGTGTAATATTGCCTAGTGTATTACATTTCATATTACCTTAAAAATGAAAAAAGATCTTGTTTATATAACCCAGTAGGGGATCATCCTCACCCCACCCTGAAAATTCCATATATTGGGCTAAATGAAAGATAGGGAGAAGTGAACTTAAAAATAGATGGATCTCAGCTGGAGAATAGATGGATCACTTACCTCAACTGAAATTAAGTAATTTCTTTACTCCTGGATAGCAGATTCTGTGAGAATATGTTTGCATGCACACTTAGGATTTGTAAATGTTGGGATGAGTGAACTGCTTCTAGACTGTAGAGGTCTACCTTTAGATACATGCTGTGGGCCTGTGAGCCGTGTGTGTATGATCAGGAACAGTCTTCTAGGCTTCAGGACTTAGGGTGATTGTAAGTAGCAGTAGGCAGGACTAGGGCTCAGCCTAGACAGTGGGCCAGAGTTCTCCTGTAGCCTTGCTTCACCGCCTGTGCCTGTGTGGAACTGGACTCTGCGTTCCTAAGGAGGGAGTCATGTGAACATGCATGTGTCCTCCATATTGCTAGTTGATGCCCAGTTTTGAGAAGTTGGGAGTGATCTTTCTCTTCATTGGTTGAGATGTAATTAATGACCTTAATTATAAACACCTAGTATGTGTCTAAAATTGCCATGCTTCAATAGTATTTATTTTACGACATTCTTATTAGGGTATCTTTCCTTAGCCTTTTATCTTTGGGGGGCAGATGCCAGGGAATGAATTCAGGGGCATTCTACCCTTGAGCTACACCCCCAGCCCTGTTTTACTTTTTTTTTTTTTTTTGAAAACAGGGTCTAAGTTGCTGAAAGCTAAGTTCCTGAGGCTGGGCTCTAACCTGCGATCCTCTTGTCTCAGCCCCTGGGCTCATAGGCGTGCGCCATCATGCCCGGCTCCTTAGCTCGTTTATAAAGTGAGAAGATTGGATTAGGTGCTCTTCAAGGCTCTGGGCTTTTTTCAGTGTGGAGGATTTATGCTAGTGTGTGTTTTTTTCTTTGTAAAATGTATGTGTGTATTTTAATTATAAAATATTTAGTCAAGTATGGTGGTGCATGCCTGTAATCTCAGTCACTTGGGAGGCTGAGACAGGAGGGTTGCAGGTTCAAGGCCAGTTTGAGCAATTTAGGGAGACCCTGTTTCAAAATAAAAATTTGGGCTGTGACTCAGACGTAGAATGCCCCGGGATTCAAACCCCAGTACCAAAAGAAAATTATATGTAATTTTTTTGCATATCATGCAGAAAGCAATATAGCAAATACCCATCTACCTACCACCCAGAAATGTAAATTATGCCAAGTCTTTTTTTTTGAGTGTGAGTGTGAGTGTGAGTGTGAGTGTGAGTGTGAGTGTGTGTGTGTGTGTGTGTTTTACTGGGAATTGAACCCAGAGGCATTCTACCTCTGAATTAGACCCCCAACCCTAGTTTATTTTTCATTTGAAATGGTCTCATTGTGTTGTGAAGGGCCTCGCTAAGTTGCTGAGCTGTCGGCCAAACAAAAAATGCAGTCTAATATATTCAGTTGTAGCAACCCCAATCCTCCTTGTCCTAGTACCCTCTCTCTTCACCTGGGGTAACAGCTATCTTGAGGTTCTTGAGTATTATTTCATATTTTTACTTATATGCACATGTTTTAGTGATAAATGGCATGTAAATCTTTATGGATATGTTTTGTACATAGCTTTCACCAACTTTTTTAAAACTCAGCATTAAATGTTTCTGAGATATGTATGTTGGTACAGGTAGAGCTAGTATATTCAGTTTTAACTGTGTGGACTCCATTGTATACATATATAGAATGTATATATCCCACTATTGATAAATATTTTGAATTGTTTCCTATTTTGCTGTTACAAGTAATGCTTTGGTGATCATTTTTATATGTGTGCCTATGAGTAGGTGTTTCTCTTGGGAAGATCCATAAAACTGAAGTTGCTGGGACATAGGATATGAATGTCTTTGTGATATTGCCGAATTCTTCTAAAATGAGTTTGTCAGTATATACTTTAACAGCAGTCTATGGGCATTTCTGTTTCCAGAATCCTTCATTTGTACTTGGGATTGTCAGATTTTAAAACATTTCCTAATATGAATGATGTGGCATGGTATCAGATTTTATTTGCATTTTCTTAATATTAATTCTGAGTGGTTGGTAAAAGGATATGAATTTAATCATTTGTTTTAAATGTTTCACAAATTAAAGAAATGGTTTTAAAAGAAAAGAGACACTTGTCAACACTTGGGTTGAAAAGGAGCTTGAAGATCATCTAATCCAACCTTCCTACTTTACAGTGTAACTAAGGAAAATTTTCAGAATAAGAATAAAACATAAAATCCTGCCCTTGTAGTATTCTCTTTTGTGGTGTAGAATTTCAGTTATTATCATGTCTGATAATGGTTGAAGGTTTTTTTTTGTTGTTGTTTGCATTTAGGCCTGTATAAAGGGAGGAGTCTTTTTTCCAAATATTAAAAGCCCTAGATTTGCTTTTTTAGAAAAATTCTTTCACAGTACTACATAATAGCATTGAAATTTGGGAGTTCAAGCATTCCCCCCTTTGTTCATTTTCGCTATTGTTTTGGCTCTTCTTGGACCTTTACTACCCATACTAATTTTTTTTTTTTTTTTTTTTTTTGCGGTACTGGGGATTGAACTCAGGGGCATTCTACCTTCGAGCTACACTCCCAGCCTGATTTTTTTATTCTTTGTTTTGAAACAGGGTCTCACTAAGTTGCGGAGGGCCTTACTAAGTAGCTGAGGCTGGCCGTGAACCCGGATCCTCTGGTCTCAGTCTCCCAAATACTGGGATTATAAGCGTGTGCCACCACACCTGGCATCCCATAATAATTTTAAACCAGTTTATCAAGTTCCTATGCGTAATGGTACACTATATATGCATACACACATATATATGCATGTATCCTTTTGTGTGGCTTCTTTATTACTTAGCATGGTATTTTTGAGGTTCATTCATGTTGTTATTTAATTTTTGCATACATAAGGGATCCAGCTTTATTCTTTTACACATAGCTAGTCAGTTTTCCCAGCGCCATTTGTTGAAAAGGTATTTTTCCCCATGAATGGAACTGAACATAAATGTAAGGCTTTCTGTCTAGAATCTGAGTTGTATTCCATTGAACAGTATTGTGTTCTTACGTTAGTAACTCACTATTTTAATTACTGTAGCTTTGTAGTAACTTTCGAAATTAGGAAATGTGAATATTTAAACTTCATTGTTCTTTTTCACATTGCTTTGGCTACCTGGGCTTTTTAAATTTCCATATGCATTTCAGGGCTAGCTTGCAAAAAATGCAGCTGGGATTTTGATATTTTTTGTTGACTCAGTATCTTAAAATTATACCTTTTGATCCCGGAGTATTGGATGTCTTTCCATTTTGGTCTTGAATCCTTCTTCCCTTCCCTTCCCTTCCCTTCCTTCCTTACCTTCCTTACCTTCCCTCCCTCCCTCCCTCCCTCCCTCCCTCCCGCAGGGTACTGAACCCACTCAAGGCCTTTCTCATGCTAGGCAAGCACTTTACCACTGAGCTAATTCCCAGCTCTTTTTTGTATTTTGTTAGTTTTTAGTGTATAGGATTGTAATTTGTCATTTCGTTAAATTTATTCCTAAGAATTTTATTCTTCCTGATGTTTCTAAAGATGGAATTTTCTTAATTTCATTTTCCTTGCTTGTGCACAGTTTTGTACACTTAAATTTATATTCTGTATAGCTTATTTTTTCTTTGAACAATATGTTATGGAGGACTTTGAAGTGAACGGCTACATGCACATCTACCTCATTCATTTATGAAGTATTTATTGACACCTCTGTAGTAAGCATCAAACCCTACCTTCATGGCATGATACGCTAGACGTGGAAAGAGAGATCAGAAACGAGAGGTAAACTGTGTGTTACACAGTACTGAAGGGAAAAAGAATCAGTGCTAAACAAATAAGGGAAGTGGGGTATAAAGTGTTTGAAGGTAGAAGGGATGAGGGGAACTTTAGTTAGGGTGGCTAGAAAAAAACCTCACTGGGGTGGTAACCAGCAAAAAACTGAAGGAGCGCGCGAGCAAGCCATGTGGCTGCTGTTTGAAGGAAGAGCATTGCGAGCAAAGGGTGTGCTGTAGGAAACCCTGAAGTGGGGGAATGCTTGTTGTATTTGAGGAAGAGCGAAGAGCCCAGTGTGGCTGTAGAAAAGTAAATGATAGGAAATTAAGAGTCTGAGAGAAAATGGCGCCCACAGAGCTTTTGGTCATAATAAGGAGTTTGATTGTTCTCTTTGAATAAGATGGCAAGCCTTCGAGGGAGTGACAGGTATGACGTAAGTTTCAGCAAGATCACTCTGGTGGTTGTGTTCTGCATAGACTGAAAGGGAGCTAGGGCAGAATCCAGAGCAGTTGGTAGGCAGAGTAGTGCAGGTAAGAAATGACTGGGTTGGACAGGGTGATGCGAAGGAGGGTGGTGAAAAGTGGTTGAATTCTTGATTCATGTTGATAATGGAATCTGTGAGATTTGATAGTAGATGAGATGAAAGTGTGAAGTAATGAAGGAGGAAGAGATGACATTGAGGCCTCGACTCAAGCAACTGACTTGGATAATTCTTTTAAATCACTACACTAAGCTTATGGATCACATCATAGACCTGCGTGGCAAGAGAGAGACAGACACATGGGAAAAAGAGAGGGAGGGAGGGAAAGATGGAGATTGATTTGAAATATGGGAAGTTAGGTATTCATGAGCATTTTTTTCTGGAGTAAATCTGAGATGGAAGACTAAATCTGATGGACCCTATCAGTCTTTAGAACTGAACTAGGAACTAGCTCTGAGTATTCATATTATATTCTAAAATGTTTTCCTTATGGAAATCAGGTTGCTTTCACAAATAATGACACTTGTTATTTCTGTAAGGTACATTCTCACAAATAGGATTGCTAGGCCATTAGGCTATGTCAGTTTAAAAATTTGATAGCTTCTGCCAGTTACTTTTTTTTTTTGGTACTGAGGTAGAGGCACTGTACCTCTGAGCTAGACCCCCAGCCCTATTTTGTTTTTTTAGTTTTGAAGCAGGGTCTCCCTAAGTTACTGCTCTCTGCGGCCCAGAGCCTGCTGGTCTCAGCCGCCTGCTCGAGTACTGGGGCTACAGGTGTGTCCGCCACGCCTGTACTCCTTCAATTACTCACTGGTTTTTGGTGGACACTGAAATTGTCCTCAGGGTTAGACTGTTGTGCATGAAGGTATTCCATATCTTTATATGAACAAATGTTTTCATTTTTCTAGAGGAAACATTTTAATTTGGAATTACATGGTAAGTTTATGTTTAACTGTATACAGAACTGCCTATTTTCCAAATAGTTACACCATTTTACATTCCAGCCAGTATGCATGAGAGTTCCAGTTCCTTCAAATTCTTACTAGCATATTTTTTTTTGTTTTTTGTTTTTTTTTGGTGTTGGGGGGGATTGAACCCGGGGTATTCTACCTCTTAGCTACACCCTCAGTTGTATTTTATTTTTATAAATTTTGAAATAGGATCTCACCAAGTTGCAGAAGACCTTGCTTAAATTGCTGAGGCTGGCTGCGAACCTGCCATCCTCCAGTCTAAGCCTCCCAAATACTGGGATTACAGGTGTATGCCACCACGCCGGGCCTTACCAACATTTGATAGTCTTTAATTGCAGACATTCTCATGGATATGTAGTGATATTCCTTAGCAGTTCTTTAATTATTGTAAAATATACATAACATAATTTATTATAATCATTTTTAAGTGTACGGTTCAGTGGCATTATCAAGCAACCATCACCGTTGTCTGTCTCCGAAGCTTTCTTGTTCTCCCAATCTGAAAGTCTGTACTCACTAAACAATAACTTCCGTTACCTCCTCTTCCCAACCCCTGGTAATTACTATTCTGATTTCTCTCTGAGTTTGACTATTCTAGGTACCTCATATAAGTGGAATCATAGGATATCGTGTCTGGCTTATTTCACTTAGCATCACGTTCTCAAGGTTCATCTATGTTGTAACACGTGTCAGAATTTGACTCTAAGGTCAAATAAGTTCCATTGTGTGTGTATACAACAGTTTATTGTTCATTCATCAGTGGAAATTTGAGTCGTTTGTCCTTTTTGGGTATATGAATAGTGCTGCTGTGAACATTGGTGTACAATATGTCTCTTTGCTTTGCAGGTTGCATGTGAACCGCTGGGTCGCATCATAATTCCAGGCAGTGGTTACGCCATTTTACATTCCCACCAGCGGTTCACAAGGGCTCTACTTTCTCCACATCCTTATCAAAAGTTGTTCTTTTCTTTTAAAAAATAATTGCCATTCTATTGGGTGGGAAGTGTCATTGTCTTATTTTACACCTTCTTAGTGACTAATGTTGAGAAACTTTCTTTTGTGAATATTTGTTAAATGTTTTGCACACTTCTTCAGAGTACAAACCCTTTGTCAGAGAGGTGTATGTGTGTATTCTCTAAATTGATTTTTTTGGCTTTGTTAATTACTAAGAGAGGAGTGTTGAAATCTCCAACTGTAATTTGGAATTTGCTACTTTCTACTTTGCTACATATATTTTAAAGCTGTATTCATAGGTAAGTTCATATTTAGAACTATTAGGTTTTCTTGGTGAACCTAATAGTTTATCTGATAATGTTCTTTGTCCTCAAGTCTCCTTTGTCTGATATTAATATAACCAATTTTCCTTTCTTATGATTAGGTTTTGCATATTATATCTTGATTTTCCTGTTACTTTGTGTATCATTATGCTTAATATGCATTTTGCTTTTTATAATCTCTGCTTTTTGAGTGTTGAGTTCATTTACGTTTATTGTAATTGTCACTGGATGTGTTTAAGACACCCTTTGTTTTCCATTTTTCCTATCCTTGCTTTAGGGAAAAAAAATTTGTTTTGTGGTACTGGGGATTGAACCCATGGCCTCATGCATGCAAGCAAGTGTTCCCCACTGAGCTACATCCCCCACCCTTTTTGTTTTTTATTATTTTGAGATAGGGTCTTGCTAAGTTGTCCAGGTCAGCCTCCAACTTGCAATCCTCCTGCCTCAGCCTCCAGAGTAGCTGGGATTACAGGTGTGTGCCACCATGCCTGGCAGGATTGGGCATTTTTTTAGAATTTTGTTTTGTCTCCACTCTTAGCTTATACTCTCCTGCCCCATGTACACTTTTTAAAACTTATCTCTATCTTCTTTCAAAAATATTAGACCTCTTAGTGTGTGATGTAATAACATTGGTTTATATCTGTTTACCCATTCCTTTTTTTGGATCTACTTTTCTTTCTGGTGTCATTTTCGATTTTTAATATTTCTGAAGTGCAGCCCTACTGACTAAAATCTTTCAACTTTTATTTATATAGAAATGCCTTTATCTCACCCTTCAACATCTTATTACAAAACTTTCCTTACTTACACAGACTTTAAAATAACTGTGCAGTGTAATTCCACAATTACCATTGTTTTCTTTCCTTTGTTTCATATCTATCTACCCATCCTCTCTTCTAATAATTTGTCTTTTTTTTTATGCTTTTCAAAGTAAGTTGCAGATGTTAGTGTACCACACCTTTAACTTCAGTGTGTATATTAATTAAAATTTAGTAATTTAATATTAAATGGAATTTAGTATACTGTTGTAGTTATTTATTGCTGTGTAACAAATCACCTTAAATGTGTAGTACCTTAGCCAGGTGTGGTGGTGCATGCCTGCAATCACAGTACTTAGGAGGCTGAGACAGGAGGATTGCAGGTTCGAGGCTGGCCTCAGTAACTTAGCAAGACTGTGTTTCAAAGTAAAAAATAAACGTGCTGGCGGTGTAGCTTGGAAGTACAATGACCCTGGGTTCAGTCCCCAGTAACCTTCCCCCCCAAAAAAGTAATATCTTAAACATCAGCAGTCACTTCCAATTTGAGCAGGGACTGGCCAGGAGAGCTTGTCTTGGCTTTCAGCATACTTGCTAAGGTGACTTGATGATTTGAGGCTAGACACGTCTAAAGGCTTTTTGAGTCCCACGTCTGCAGTTGGATGTAGGTTGTCAGGACATCAGTCAGAGCCCCGGTCTGGAGCATTTCACTTTGTGTTGCCAGGGGGCTGCTTGGCTTCCTTGCTCTGTGGCTGCCTTCCTGACAGTGTGGTTTGCTAGCTTAGAGTGAGCACCTCAAGAAAGCAGGGGAGGAGTTCATGGCGTTTCTGTGACTTAGCATCGAAAGTCACAGAACACATAATCCTACTGTACTCTTGATTGAAAGTACCATAAAGGTTACTGGAGTTGAGGGAATGGCAGTATTACATTGTTGAGTGCCTGTGGGATGAGCCACATCCTGATGCCCATCTTTGGAAATAGAGTCTACCACACGCACCATTTCATGCATCTTGACAAATGCACACACCTTTGCCATGAAGTCCTCTCAAGACAGAGAGCCTGCCACCCTTCCTGGGTGCCCTTGCCTCCACACTACCCTAGAAGCCAGCCATTGTTGTGTTTCACCCTAGATCCCTTTGCGCCAGCGCTTCATGTAAATAGGTCATACAATATTCACACGTTGCAGAAGGTTTCTTGTACTCGGCCAAGTGTTTTGGGGATTCATCCATGTTATTGCAGGTCTTAGTGGTTTGTAACTTCATTCGTTTATTAGGGGACATCTGGGCTTTTTTCAGTTCCTGTTAACTTTTTTTTCTTTTTTGGGGGTGGGTACTGTGCATTGAACCTAGGGTCCTTCCTCTTCTGAGCCACACCCCCAGCCCTTTATATTTTTGACAAGGGGTCTCGCCAAGTTCCTCGGGATCTTGCTAAGTTCCTGAGGCTGTCTTGGAACCTGTACAAGATCCTGCTGTCTCAGCCTCCCAGGTACTAGGATTACAGGCCTGCATCCCCAACCCGGCTCCTAGCTGTTATGAATAAAGTTGCAATGAATGTATGAAAAAAGTCTTTATGTGAACATACATGGTTTCTTTTTTTTCGTGGATAAGTACCTAGGAATGCAAATATTTTGTTATACAATAATTTTGTAAATAATTACCAGATCTTTTTCCCAAATTGGTTCTTTTACTTACATTCCCACCCAAAATTTTTGAGAATACCAGTTGCATTACATTCTTGTCAGTCTTGGGGGTGTCTGCCATTTTAGTTTAGTCATTCTGGTGGATATATAGTGGTTTGTCTATATTTCTTTTTTTTTGTGGTACTGGGGATTGAACCCAGGGGCATTCTACTTCCGAGCTACACCCCCAGCCCTATATTTTATTCTTTATTTTGAAACAGGGTCTCACTAAGTTGCGGAGGGCCTCACTAAGTAGCTGAGGCTGGCCGTGAACCCGGAGCCTCCTGTCTCAGCCTCCCAAGTATTGGGATTACAAGCGTGCGCCACCACACCTGGCTTGTCTATATTTCTTGAAGGGCATTTTCACTTGATACATAATTGTAGGTTGGTGTTTGTTTCTGATGAAAAATCTGTGGTTTTACCTATCTTTTTTTCTTTTTTTTTGTTACTGGGGATTGAATCCAGGGGCATTCTACCTCTAAGATACACCCCAGCCCTTTTTTAAAAATTTTAGTTTTGAAACCGGGTCTTACTAAGTTGCTGAGGGTCTCTCTCAGTTGCTGATGCTGGCTTAAAATCTTGGACCCTCCTGGCCGGGCGTGGTGGCGCACGCTTGTAATCCCAGTACTTTGGGAGGTGGAGACTGGAGGATCCGGGTTCGCAGTCAGCCTCAGCTCGCGCACGCGCGCGCGCGCTCTCTCTCTCTCTCTCTCCCTGTCTCTCTCTCTCTCTCTCTCTCTACTTAGCGAGGCCCTCCGCAACTTCGTGAGACCCGGTCTCAAAATAAAGTATAAAAAAAGTAGGGCTGGGGGCGTAGCGCGGAGGTAGAACGCCCCTGCGTTCAATCCCCGGTACCGCAAAAAAAAAAAAAAAAATCTTGGACCCTCCTGTCTTAGCCACCCCAAGTACTGGGATTACAGTCATAGGCCCCCATGCCAGGCTGGTTCTACCTAGCTTTCTTCCCCGGTACGTAAAGGCATTTTTCCTCTGGTTTCTTTTAAGGTTTTCTCTTCATCACTGTTTTTCTTTGTGATTATCCAGTTGAGAGTTATAGTGGGTGTGTTTGTATGTGTGCATGCATATGTGTGTGTTGGTCTTGTTTGTGTTTTGGATATGTGCTTTTATGGTTTTCATCAAATCTGGAAAATTGTCATTTCCTCTTTTCTTGGTACTCCAGTTCTATGTATGTTAGACCATTTGCTCTTGTCCACAGGTCATTGGCATCTTCTTTATTGTTTTCCAGGTTTGTTTTGTCTTTTGTTTGCTTTTCTCTTACTATCACTTGCAGTGATAATTTCCTGTATTTTATTTTTATTTTTTATTTTGCGGTACCGGGGATTGAACGCAGGGGCGTTCTACCTCCACGCTACGCCCCCGTCCCTATTTTTTTTTTTTACTTTATTTTGAAACCGGGTCTCACGAAGTTGCAGAGGGCCTCACTAGGGAGAGAGAGAGAGAGAGCTGAGGCTGGCCGCGAACCTGGATCCTCCGGTCTCCGCCTCCCAAAGTACTGGGATTGCAAGCGTGTGCTACCACGCCCGGCTTCCTGTATTTTATTTTGCATTTCGAGAAGTTCCATGTTTTCAGTTTTTTATTCATGTATTCCTTTGAATACTTGAGCATATTTATAATAGCTGTTCGAAAGTACTTGTTTGCTGAGTCCATCACTTCTTTCGTTTTTGATCTGTTGATTTTCTCTTGGTTATAGGTTGTATTTTCCTGTTTTGTTTATATAGTCGGTCATTTTTTTACTGAATGCTGGACAATATTTTGTTGAGTGGCTGGATTTTTTCTTTTGGATTGTTGATCTTTGTTTTGGCAGCCAGCTAACTACCTGCTGGTGAGTTTGATCCTTCCAAGACTTCATTAGGACGTGTACAGGAAGGCTTTACTATTAAGGCCAGGCACTTTTGATTCCTTACCAAAGGACCCCAGTGTCTCTGTGTATTATTCTCTTCACTGGTTGGAGGAAACTTAGGAGTCTCCAGTCCTTCCTAAGCACTGGGAGCTCTCAGCTGATCCTTTCTCTTTCCCAGCTTTGTTCAGTCTCTCACTTACTAATGCACAGTTAAGGTACAGCAGAAGACTCCCAGGTGGCAGATTTTTTGGAGCCCATTCTCGGCATCGCCCCCTCCTCTCTGGTACTCTTTCTTAGTGGATTCTGACCACCTCTGCCCCCTCAACTCTGACCTCTTGCCTGGCCACTTAGTAAGGCTGCTGTCTCGTGGCCGAGTTTCCCTCCATTGACTGCAGGTTGGAAAGTGCCTTGGGGCAGAATTATGAGCAGTGGAGAGTTGAAGTCATTTGATTTTTCTCCTCGTGGTGCCTATTATCCAGGGTCTTGAAATTTTTTTTTTTAATTTTGAGGTACCGGGGATTGAACCCAGGGGCATTCTACCTCCACGCTACACCCCCGGCCCTATTTTTTTATACTTTATTTTGAAACCGGGTCTCACGAAGTTGCGGAGGCCTCACTAGGTAGGGGGGGAGAGAGAGAGAGAGAGAGAGAGATTTTTTTTTATACTTTATTTTGAAACCGGGTCTCACGAAGTTGCGGAGGCCTCACTAGGTAGGGGGGGGGGAGAGAGAGAGAGAGAGAGCGCGCGCGCGCGCGCGCTAGCTGAGGCTGGCCGCGAACCCGGATCCTCCGGTCTCCGCCTCCCAAAGTACTGGGATTACAAGCGTGCGCCACCACGTCTGGCGAAATTTTTGTTTTTGACAAGAGGCAGCTGTAACATACTTTTGAATCTTTCTCTAGACTTATTTTCTGTTCTATCTTTTCTGTGGCTTATTCCATACAGAATTTTTAAAATAAGCCCTTTGATAGAAACATAGCATACATAGAGAGTCCATTTATAAGTGTATGCAGCTTGTTAAACTTTCACACACTCGGCACACACATACAGCCTCCTTTCAGGTCAAACATTAGCATCTTCCCTGAATCCCCTGTGTTCCGTCACTATCCTTTTTCCCGAGGGTAACCACTATCCTGACTTCTAATAACATAGATTAGATTTGCATGTTTTATACTTTGTAGAACTAGAATCAATTGCATTTACAGATCTTTCTTGACTGTTTTGTTTACACCTTTTTTGAAGTTATGATGGCGCTGAAGCATTTAGTAGAAACTGTACTTTGAATTTTGGTCTTTTCCCAGGTGTCTTGGTCATCATGCTCACTGCCGTAATCCAAAACGACTCACCACGCAATGTAGAGGAAGATTTATTTGCTCACAGTTCTGGAGATTTCAGAAGTTCAGTCCATGTCAGGCCAGGTCTGTGGCGCTCAGGGCATGGTGGCGGGAGGCAGAGAGGGAGAGAGAAGTGCTCTGCTTACACATCACAGAGGCCAGAAGGAGAGAGAGAGGAAGAAAGAAGGACCTTATATAACACCCAAGGCGACCAAGTCCTGCTTCTGACATTGCTACCTGACATTGTTCCCCTGAGGGGGAGGCATTCTAAATCCACACCATTACACCGGGCTAGTGATTTTGTATGATGCTCTCTCATGATGTTCAGCAGCGGCAGTGACGCAACTAGAGGGTAAATTACTGGTATTTCACAGTGTACAATAGTCCCTATTTATACACGGTTTGCCTTTTTGCAGTTTTAGTTATCCATAGTCAACTGAGATCTGAAAATATTACGAGGAAAATTCCAGAAATAATTTACAAGCTTTAAATTGTGGTCCGTTTTGGGTGGCATGGCCGTCGTCCTCCGTCCTGTCCTGGGATGTGAGTCTTTGTCCACATATCCTCTGTTTACACTCTCCTTCCATTGGTCACTTAGTAGTGGTCAGGGTTATCAGATCACTGCTGTAGCTTCACAGTGCTTTTATTCCAATGACCCTTATTTTACTTAGTATTACCCTCAAAGTGCAAGAGTAGTGATGCTGCCAATTTGGATATGCTAAAAAGGAGCCATAAAATGGTTCCTTTAAGTATCATCTAACTTCACAAGGAGAAGGGTGAGTGCAGTACAATAAGATTTTGATAGAGATTCTTATAATTTTTATTGCAGTATATTATTCTAATTGTTTTATTATTGTTGTTGATCTCTTACTGTGGCTAATTTATAAATTAACCTTACCATAGGTATGTATATAGGAAAAAATAGTAAATATAGAGTTTGGTACTATCTGAGGTTTCAGGTATCCAGGAGGTTTTGGAACGGGTCCTTTGCTGATACGAGTGGAACTTTGTGCTGTGTTGCTAAGCTTTGATGTTCCGTAGGCTAGATGTATTAGATGCATTTTAGACTTCCCATATTTTCAACTTACGATTGGTTTTTTTCTCTACCATAAGTTGGCAAACGTCTGTAGCTGTGTTTGGCTTCTTTCACTTAATGTATTTGTGAGATTTATTGTTGGCTATAGTACTTGATTATCATAGTTGCTGTGTCATAATCTGTGTTAGGGATATTCTACAATTTGTTCTGCTATTGATGGACATTTTAGTCGTTGGTTTGGAGCTATTAAAAATATTGCTGCTATAAACATTCCCGTGGATGTCTTCTTGTAAACATATGTATTCATACCTTTTTGTTATACTTAGGAGGGATATTTTGAAGTTGTAGGGTATATGTATATTTGGTTTTAGTGCACACAGTCAAAGTTTTTTGAAGAAATTGTACTGATTTTGATTATATATTATACTTGAATATCTGGTAAAGCAAGTTCCTTGGAAGAAAGGGACATTCTCTTAGAAACAAAACTTTTTTGGTTTTCTTACATAGTCTTTGAAACTAATTTTTGTTGAATTGACTTTGGATTAAATTTTTGTTAATTCAGGAAGAAATGATATCCTTGTTCATCCATGAATTGCATTTGGAACTAACTCAAGATGTTTAGTCAGGCCATGGATCCTAGTTCCTTTTTTTCTCCTTGTAGAGAGGTGGTGTGGTGTGAAGAAAACATAGATAATATACTATTATGAAAATAAAAATAAGAATGAGATAGATGATAACTACCATAACCAGCTTACAACTAGAGGCATTGACAATTGTGTACAGATAGCTATAATGTAAAGTATAAAATAATAAATATAGGGTGGAAATTAATAAATTTTTTATGGTATTTGGAATATGTAGTAAGAACCAAAGGAGATAGCAATTATGTATAGAAGAGTTTAGAAGGCTGTGTCCCTGTGTGATGAACCTTTAGGGTGTGGTTTTAAACAGGGTTTAATATGTATCTGGATGGGGATGTAAGTTGCAGAGAACAGAGTTATCAGAATTGTGTTGTGAATATTATGTGAAAGCTGTATTTAAAACTTTTTAAATCTTAACTGCCGAACAGACTGGAATGAGGAGAGCCTAAAGGCAAGAGTGTTTGAGCAAGAAAGTTGTTGGAGCATTCTTTGGCCAGTTGCAAAATTTATAAATGGATAAAAGTTAGAGAACTTTAATAAGCAGCTGTCCCCATAAACATGTTGCAAAGAGGATAGAAGAGCTGGGTGTCATAATAAAAAGGGATGGAAGAGTGTTGTTGAAATTTAAACTTTGATGAGCTTCAGAAGAAGGCAAAGACTTTTGGAGAGGAGATGAAAGACTTGCTAGTTGTATTAATGTGTGCATGTTTATATATTTGTTTATATCTACATGTATAAATGGAGAAGAAAAGGAGAGAGTGAGAGAGAGAGTGTTGGTAGACGGAGTATTTTAAGAATAAAATAGAAATAAGTAAAAGGAAATTTTTAGATTGGGATATAGATGTAGATTGACACAGATATTCCTCCATTTTTTTTTATGGCACTGGGGATTGAACCCGGGGCATTCTACCTCCAAGCTACATCCCCAGCCCTATTTTATTTTTTATTTTGAAACGGTCTCGGTAGGTTGATGAAAGTCTCACTATTTGCTGAGTCTGTCCTCTAACCTGCAATCCTCCTGTCTCAGCCTTCCAAGAACTGGGATTACAAGCGTGTACCACCCCGCCCGGCTTGGCACAGATATTTCTTACTTAGATTACATTTATTAGTGTAATTATTAGATTGAGCCCTCCCTGCTGGAGAGCAACACAGTGAGTGATAAATAAAGTAAGGTCACCGTGCCTGATATTAGGGTTCTCATGAGTAAGTTTGCAGTGGTGTGACTGGCACTTCGGGTGCTCACAGTCCTATATCTTTCTAGGTTTTATGTATTTTCTCTATGTTATGTGTTGATAATAGATCATCGGAATCTGCGCATCACCTGAAATGCCCCTGTGCCTTATGCATTGAATCAGACTCTGCAGGTGGAGCCTAAGCAGCTGTATTTTTACTGACTCAAGTTTGAGACTCATTCTCTTAAGTTAGGTTTTCTCCCATCAGTTTGTAGGACAGAGTGGGTTTCTTCATCTTTGGGATTTGGTTTTTTCATTATGATAACATGGAATGGGTTAAAAGACTTTCCTGTTCCACTGAGGAATGCTCTGATTTTTTTTATAAATGAGTTAGAATTTACGATTATTTTGAGTCTTGCTTTAAGCTTCAGAATAAGTTTTTTTTGGGAGGGGGTTGGGGGCACTCATTTTGATAGATATATTAAATAATTTAAGAAATAGTGTCAGAGTATATTGAGGCCTAGTTATGTGCCGGGCAGGCTTTTTCTTGTACCTTTTATTACAGCTGCCTGGTGCTTGAGACCCAGGTCAGAGGACCTGCCCATGGTTGCTACTGCAGGAAGTAGTGAGTAGATATCAGTATTGTGGGTAGCAGGTGCTCAGCGTATAGAACTTAACTAAAAGTGAAACGGGGGGGGGGGCTGCTGAAGGCACTAGAGGCAAGTAGTCAAGCCGGTCCCATGCATTGCCAGCCTGTTTGTAGGGAGTGTAAAGAAATGGAGAGCATTAAGCTATGTGGATGCAAACGGGGTGCAGGCTTTGCCAGCCGAAAGCATTCAGGCCACACAGGGCCTGCCTGGCCACACCAGCACCGATCCTGGCAGCAGGAGTAGGGCAACTCGATGCAGTTTTGGATGTTCATAAGTACTACAGAAGATGGATTTGCTTTTATTTTATAATGAATCTTAGTAATTTTTTTGCAAGTTTATCCAGTTGTCTATATAAAAAGAATTGAGTGAGGTGTTTTATATTTTAGGTTAAAAATCTGTAAGAGCCTGATTTTAGAATTCACCAGCTCCTCAGAAGTTTGGCGAAATATGGTATGTTTCTGTTTAATTTTTTGAAATTCATATTGCATGAACTATCTTAATGTCATAGAATAATGACAAATGCGTTCAGCAGATTTGGGCGCTTGTCATTTTTAAAGCACTGTGCTGAGTGCTAAATAATTATGCTACCAGGTAGACTGTATGAAGCACCCACGTGAGGTGCTGAAAGAATTGATATGAGATTAGTATGTTGTGGGATGTAAAACAATACATGGAAGAAGGTTGAGGGGGTAGGTCTGGCTGTTAGGCTGCAGATCTGAATAGTCACTCCCATTTGGGAGCCATGACAACCCTGACTGCTGTAATTCTACCTGTGAGGAAACTGAAGTTCAGGGAGTTTAAGTGACTTGCCCAAGATTCCCCTCTGGTAAGTGACTAAACAGGGACATGAATCCAGACTGGCTTTGGAGCCTGTTTGTGTTCTGTGGAGCACTGAACCTCATAAAAGAGGGGACTGGAAGAAAGTATTTGACTTAGTAATTTTCGAAATACATGTAGCTCTTTAGTTAATTGACCTCGATTAATTAGTCAAAGACATTTTAACTTACTCATTTCTTGTGTTTATAAGTTGGAAAGATAGGCTTGTTTGAATCTTCAAAATCCATGTACGGTATGAATCTGCTGAGGACTCAAGAGGGAGCTGCATTGAGACTGCATTGTCATTTTTGGGGTGCTCTTCTTCCCCATGCCATCTCAGCAGGAGACATGCTTATGATAGGAAATTCTAGGACGTTGAGTTACTTCTCACTGGGATTATAAATGCTACTTATTGGAATCTCCTAAAGTTGCTTGTATGTCTCAGGCTACCCTCACCCTCTCCTGGATTTGCAGCCCCAAGTTCATAGCTGTCGATTGATGGCTCAAGCATCCATGTTTCATCCTTCTGAGGCTCCAGGTACCTTACTGTTTTGTATTGGGTTCTAGGTCCATGTTGTGAGTTGTGAGCCACTCTCTGCTTGTCTTTTAGTTTGAAGATGTTAATTAGTAAGGGCATTTCTTTCTCTCTCCTAATTTTCTCACTCGTTAGCTTGTTCCTCAAATTTGGCCTGGATATACAGTTCAGTAGGGCAGTTATGAGGGAAAAAATGTAATTGTATGAAACGATTTCTGGATATTGGGCTATTCAAATATATGGTATCTTTCCCAGAATTATAGTATGATCAAAAAGGTTAAATTTGAGCTGTGACTATCAGGAACGTTTGGTTAAGTAAAAAGTTTGGGAGTAAAAAGATACTTGGTTGAGGGAGGAGGATGTACTTATTTCACCGTATTCTTTCATGAAATGGAATCTAATGGGTTGATGACATTTTTATGCAGTGGCCAAGGAGGTTTGGTTAATGTTAGATGACTCTACTTAAATGCAGAATAAGTAGAACTGGACGTGTGTGTGTGTGTGTGTGTGTGTGTGTGTGTGTGTGTGTGTGTAACTGTTTCATTAAGAATTTGTCTACCTGGTGACTTGGCTTCTGCACTAGTTTAAGAATCCCGTGATTAAATTAGTCTCATTTAAACTGTTGTATTAATTGTGAGGTCTCAATCCATGTTCTAAATCTTTGCTCATTTATGTATATTTAAATCATGAGATTCTGGATAGCAAAACTAAACCAGAAGAAAAAATCACAACCCCTGATAGAAAGTCACTAGATCTTGGTTTTAGTCCTAATTTCAAAACTCATTCCAAAATCTTGGGCAAGTCAATTAACTACTCCGAGGCTGCTTATCGTCATCATCATCTAATTCTTTTCTGCCTTCGTAAAGTGCTTTCTAAACTCTGAACACTACGTAAAAAGCACAAGGGATTAATACAGTTGAGTCGGTTATTCAAAATGCCTAGGACCAGATGTGTTTAGGATTTCACAGTGTTTTGGATTTTGCAGTATTTGCATAGACTTTACTGGTTGAGCATACCAAATCTGAAAATCTAAGAATCTGAAATGTTCCCAAATCCAATACTTTTTTGAGTTGCTGACATGATGCTTAAAATATTTTGGATTTTTTTTTTCAGTACTGAGGATTGAACTCAGGGGCATTCTACCTCCGAGCTACACCCTCAGCCCCATTTTTTTATTCTTTATTTTGAAACAGGGTCTCACGAAGTTGCGGAGGGCCTCACTAAGTAGCTGAGGCTGGCTAGGAACCCTGATCCTCCAGTCTCAGCCTCCCAAGTACTGGGATTACAAGCGTGCGCCACCACACCTCGCTATATATTTTGGATTTTGGAGCATTTTGGATTAGAGATCATTTAGGAAAACAAAGTGCTGGAGGGAAAGAAAAAAGCACTTAAAAGCTTTCCTATGATAATTCTGATAAATTTTGTATTGATATCTAATTTGAAGCTTTGAAGATAATTTTTTGAACAGTGAATTGAGTTTATATGCTAAGGTGTTCTAACTAATGGTTTGTTTAATTTATTAGAGTTATTAAGCCTACGCTCAGATCAAGTTAGCAGCTATAGGTTGGTGTGACAACCTGTTTTTAATCAGTGATTCAAAGCTGTGATCACTCTGATGTCACCGAATGGCCACAGCTTGTAAAAGGTAAACTCGAATGTTATCTTACAGCCTTTAACAAAGGCTGTCATTGTAAAGTGAAGTTCATGCTATAAAAATGAAGTTGTATAGTTGGCAGGAATACTGTTAAGAATGGAGGGCATAGGGGCTGTTGTCCTATTTCTCCATTTAATCTCCTTCCCAAAGGATTTCAGTGCTTCCCCTCCCCCTCCTTTCATAAAACAGTAGCCACCACCAAAGACGCATTTACCTATATGGATAAACAAGAAAGAATTTCTCAAAAAATTTCAAGGTTTTAAATGAGCATGTTAAAGAAGATAAAGTTTTCTTAATATGCATTATCAAGTGTGCCTTTTATGTGGTGGAAGTTTAAATACTTCATCTAGTTTTTGCAGCTTCAGTAAAACTAGTGTACTTTTCTCTCCTAGAAAGTTACAGTGGAGGTAAAAGGAATGGCTTCCAGGACGAAGCATCCGTGCCCGTGTGCGTGGAGGCGAGCCGCTGTGACTCGGCTCGTTCATGTGGCAGTATTCACTTTAGCGGGTGTTTTCTGCAACTCAGATCAGGACCTAAAATTAAGACTCTTAAGATTTATTTTTTATTTTCTAATGTAACTCAGTTATGTTTCAGTTCTAAAATTTCCTTTCTGATGTGTTTTTCTGGCAAACTTTAGGATAACTTAAGTCAGTAGTCAAAAAGCTTTTTTCCCTTTGGTCATATATTCCAAATTTGGTAAAATTCGGAGCCTATACTACATTATTTCCAACAGCTTGGCAGTAAAGAATGAATAAGCTCTTTAGGAGCCAAAGTAAAGCTTGGGAACTATTCCTAGAGTTTAGGACATTTTTTGGTAACTTATTTAGAATATTACAGAAATATACTGTAAGCAGCATGGCTTGAAATTTATTCATATGTTCACTGTTTACTATAAGACATTTCTGCTAATTCTGTATATATTCACTTTTCTCTTGATTAAAGCAGTTTGCAATTTGAATGAAAAGCAACCTTTGCTATGTTCCAGAGACCAAGGGCAGATCTACTTTAGGGTTATAATCTTGCAGTCCTTTCTTGGCTCTGTTTTCCTTCTAGGTTGGATTGGCTTAAATTATCTAGTTTGGCTTATAAAGATTTTTAATAGCTTATTTTAATAATTGTAAATATTAAGCAGTAATTTAGTATGTTTACCATAATACGGTGGCCTTCTGATACCAATGCTCACATATTCTCTTGTGTAGGGAACAGAAATCAGGAAAGAGATGCAGTCACCATTCGATGGTACTGTGCCTTCTCTCCCGTTGCAGGAGCTTCGTAGCAGTTCCATCTTGTACTTCTGAGGCTTGGCGTTTTCCTTCTTTCTCATGGCTTACTTTTTTCCTGTTGTGTCCTTGCTCCCCCCCCCCCTTAATTTGAAAGTTCTGCTGCCGACCTGTTTAATGAAAGCTTCTAATCTGCCTTTCTTCCTCAGTGCCAGCAGGCTTATTTATTTATTTTTTGTGAGCTGGTTCTGCCTCCTTATGGCATGACATCTGAGGCTGGAGGGTCGCACTGTCCCGCAGGAGTCAGCGGGCACATGGGTCCCATCGGTGTTTATTTAGCTCTTGTGTCTTGAGAGAGGGAAGTTGGGAAGAAGCAGTCTTGGGTCCTTATTCACAGGCTGGTGAAGACCCAGGTGTGCCACAGAGGTGCCCTGCCTGTTCCCTGGGGGAAGGGGGGAGGGCAGAGAAAATCTTTGGATTTGTGTCACTGCCACCCCCAGTATGCCCTAATTTTTAGTTCTTATATAATTTTGCAAAAAATGGAAAATGTAACTATACTGCAAGGAAGATCTAAAGTAGATATACTTGAGTTGCTGGGGTGTTTTTAAATTTTTAATTATATCTATTTATTTTGCATTCTTGTCTTGGAATATGGCTGAATTACAGTGAGTATAATTTTGAAAGCCTGAAAACGAAGTACGATTTTTTTTTTAAGTTAAGAAATTTACAAAACAGATTTTTTCCTCCTGCCTGGTTACTCTGATTTTAAGATACTGCTGTTAAACATTTAATGTTAGAAGTCTAAAGTCAGTAATAAATTAAAAAATAAACTCCTTCAATGCCAGTTTGAAAATTTAACTTTTCTTTTTGGTGGTACCATGTATTGGACCCAGAGGCATTTTACCTCTGAGCTGTACCCCTTGCTGTGTTTTATTTTTTATTTTGGAGCAGGATCTAAGTTGGGCAAGGCCTCACTAGATTATTGAGGCTGACTGTGAACCTGTGATCCTCCTGCCTCAAGTCTTCCAAGTACTGGAATTACAGATGTGGGCCACCATGCCTGGCTGAAACTTAACTTTTGACCTAAAATTTTTTAACCTATTTTGGGAATTTGAAAGTGTTAGAAATAGGTATTATATTGATTCACCTTGCAACATTGGCTGTTACACATTGTCTGGCACTGTTTACAAAACTGAGTAGGTTAATAGGGATTTATTATTTTTTTATCAACATGATAGGGATAGGAAAAGTCAGTTCATTTCCCCAAAATGAAAATGAAAAGCTTCTTAATATTGTACAATTTCAAGTATTTCTACATAAGATAGCCACACTATATTCAGAGATAGGATAGCAGGTAGCTCTTTAAAACTAAAGCTAATTCACTGTTATCAAGAGCTGATACTTACAACAGGTAGTTGGTGAATCCTGCCACTGTGGTTTTTGGGGAAACCTTTTCATTTCTGAACCAAGATAATCATGAGCAAAATGGTATATCTGACTTAAGTGTCTTACAATTTAACAAGGCTATTTGATTTTAGTTTGAATGAGCTAGACTAGAAGTTGGCTGACTTTTTCTTAAATGGCCCAGTAGTAAGTGTTTTGGGCTTTGTGGGCGCTGTGGTTTCTGCCAGCGGTGCTCAGCTCTGCTCGTGCTGTGAAGGCAGCCTTGGAGAGTACCAGATGAGCGTCTCACGGTGCTCCACTGGAACGTACAAGTCAGGTGCTTGGCCCAACTTCAGCCTGTTTGCTGAGGCTGCAGTGTGTGCAACTCCTGGCCCAGTGTCTAGACTGAATACCACTTTGTTAACGTGGATAGCCAGTACTTGGCTACAGAAAGTCCCACAGTTGTCTGCTTTGTAATATGTCTTTGACTTTGAATAATCATGGCCTATAGCGGCTTGCCTGTTGGTGTCTGAGCGTTCACAGTTTTCTTTCCTTGAGAACACCGCGTTGAGTTTTTGATTAGTCTAGCCTTAGAATGACGTGCTGCATGGCAATCTGATCTGACCACTTTTTTATGTTGAAATCTTTATTTAAACATTTTTTTTATTTGGAATGCAAATCTTGTTTTCAAATTTACCTTTCTAAGTTATGTCTTTCTCTTTTAGAAATGTAGAATATTTTGCTAACTTTTCCTCATTTGCATTTTACAGATCACCAGGAGAACTTCAGTCTGACGACATTGAAGCTAGCCGAATGTAAGTATAATTTGGTTGAGGCTGTGGTGTCCTTTAAGTTGTCCTAGACTGCTTTAAATGGCATCTCATTGTTTAAAAATAATTTCCAGGTTAAAGAAAGTCGTGATTTAAAAGTTCATCTAGAGATAGGAACATACCTATATTTTTCTCTACAGATACCTCTAAACTTCGGTAAGAAGTTACTAGATGTTTAGTGCTAGATAGGTAATGCTATTCCTGAATTCTCTTGATGTTTTGCTCCCCAACAGTTTTGAGGAAATGGGGAGACATAGGCGAGTGTTGAGTTTAGCGCACTCAGTGCCTGGTATGTTTAAGGCTCAATGCGGGTTCCACATTGTGATACACAGATGCTTAGGAGTCAGTTCCGACCCTGGAGAGACGTACAGAGTACCAGTGTGAAAGTTTCCGAAGCCCATTTTCTCAGTACTGAGGTAGAATGGGCCTCAGGATGCAATGGGAACACAGGAGTGCCAGCGAACCCCAGTGTACATTTGGAGCCCAATCAAGTTGGCAGGAAAATTGGAGTGACTGGGTGAAGCTTGGCTGAAGCTTGGCACGTGCCTGGGAGTTAGGCAGCTAGAAGCATGCTCAGGGTTCTTTTAGCAGAGCAGGAGTAAGTTATGAAGCAGCATATTTAGTGTAGAGAACAGTGGGCAGTGAAGGACTTTTAGATCATAGATTTATCAAGAGGCAAGAACTTGGAGGAAAGACTTAAAAGTTAGGAACGTCTGGGGCCTTGCCTGCAACATGAAGGGCTTGACTCGTAGATATTTGGGAATGGTAAAGAATTTGCTTAATAGGGAGTAGCAAACATGTAAGACACAGTTTTAATAACTTTAACAGTAGAGAAACAGGCTTGAGGAGAGACATGTGGTGGGAGGGTGACCAGGGCTTCAGTAGTTCAGTTAATTAGAGCCTTAATAAGGGCAGTGGTATATAATAAGAATTAAAGATCAAATTTTTCTAAATTTAAGGCAAATACTTTGAAATAAGTAAGACTTTAGCGATTTGTTGTATGGACTTGAGAATTTTAAGAATAGAAGTAGTAATTATCAAAGCAAGGTCTTTAAGGTCAGGGTTGAAATGAGCATTGTTACTGGAAGAGTTGACCATGAATAGGTGAGAGGACCCCGTCTTGTGAAGTTAAAGGGGGCGAAGATACACATACATGTTAAATGTGCTTCTGGTGAGGCGGAGACAGTCAATGTTTTCTTCACCAAAATTCAGGAAATCTTTTAAGATGCTTATGTACATGTGACTCTCCAAGAAAGGACTATAAAATGTATTTTTTATTTATGTGACCATGTAACTTTTCTGTTAACTTTTAAAAAATTGTGGTAAAATAAATATATCATGAAATTTACCATTGTTACTGTTTTTAAGTATACGTTTCAGTGGTATTATGAATGTTAATATTGCTGTGCAGGCATCAGTAGAACTGTATTTTCCAAAATGAAAATCCTGTAACCATTAAGCCATAACCCCTTATAATCACTTCCCACTGTCCCTGGCAGCCGCCATTGTACTTCCTGTGATGTGGGCTGCTCTGAGTACCTCACACAAGTGTGATCAGGCAGTTGTCCTTTGGTGGTTGGCTTAGTTTACTCAGCATAATGCTCTCAGGTTCATCCATGTTGTATTACATGTTGGAATTTCCTTCCTTTTTCAGGCTGAATAATATTCCATTGTGTGTATATAGCATAATTTCTTTGTCCATCTTTTAATGGGCACTAGGTTGTTTCCATATTTTAGCAATTACAAATTGCTATGAATGCAGGTGTGTTCTTTGAGACCCTGCTTTAAATGCTTTTGATATATACCCAGAAGTAGAATTACTGGATCCTATGGTAGTTCTACTTTCAATTTTTTTGAGAAACTGCCATACTGTTTTACAGTTAGCACATCGTTTTACATTCCCACCAACAGTGCACAAGGGTTCCAATTTTTCTCTGTCTTTGCTCACATTCTTATTTTTTAATGTTTGATATTAGTTATCTTAATGAATGCAAGATTGTTTTTCATTGTAGTTTAGTGACCATGTAACTTTTTATGAAATACTTTTTATTAACAGTATTTTAATACTAGGGTTTAGTTAGGAGATTTGAGAATTTTGAAAACTTAAAAAAGTATTGAGGGTTATTGGTGAAGAAGTAGACCAAGGATTGTTGAAATTCTCCTGCAATGAATAATTAGAGATTAGAAACTTATTATACTTGAAATTTAAAAACTTGTCTCCAATAGCCAGAAGATTATGCATTGTATTTCAGGTTGAGTATTGGCAGAACTGCTCGCTCACTGTGGCATGTGTATAAAATCGTCCCGTGGGTCCAGGTACCAGGTCAGCGTCTGCATCCTCAGGACATACTCCACCCCCATGGACCTAGCTTCAGGCCAGCACCACACACTCCGCCCCTAGGCTGGCTCTCATGGACCCAGGCTGCACATTTGCCTCAGAACCATTCTGGCCCCTAACTTGACCCTGTTCCCTTTGGCCCCCGGCTCCAGTGGACCCAGAGTGCACTCACCCCATGGACTCTGTTATCACGTCTGTACCCACTTCCTGAGGTTCCAGGCTTGCCAGAGTGGACCCAGGTGCTAGGCCCATCCTAGCACCTGATTGGTTTCTGTGTACCCAGGCTGCAGGCCCCCTGCCCCCCATCAAGTCATCCCTGTGGACGGGTATAGACTCCAGACCCACCCTCGTGGACTCAATCGGTAGGTCCACCACAGTGGATCCATGCTGTACATTAAACCTTGTAGACATAGGCTTCAGACCTGCCTACCTGCGAACTTAGAGGCTAGACCACCCAGCTCCCCAGCTCAAGGACTTCTGCAGCCAGCCCTCCTGTGAACCAACCAGATCATGCACTCAAAAGCTCTGGACAGGCTGGCTGGCCGGCCAAGGGCTTTTCCAGACAAAGCCAGTCTGTGAGACTGGAATAAGTCCCTTCCTCAAATGTGCAGACACCAGCGTATGGCCACCAGTGATTAAGATAAATGGGAAACAAAATTAAAGCACCAGTAACCAGTCCCCCCAAAATGGAGATTTGTGAACTGCCCAACAAAGAATTCAAAGTAATTGCTTAGAGGCAGCTTAGAGAATTAAAAAAGCAGAAAAGTAATTTAGTGAACTGAGGAAAGCACTAAACAAAAATAAGAAATCCAAGAGATTATTTTACAAGAAAAAAATTCTGGAGCTGAAAACTATAGTGAGTGAAGTAAAAAATGCGAAGGAGAGTATTAACAGCAGAATCGATCAAGCAGAAGAATTTGAGCATAAAAACAAGTTATTTGAAAATACTTGTTAAGGTATGAAAGGAAAGGAATGGAGAGGAGTGAGGGAAGCATGCAAGGTTTATGGGGCAGCATCAAAAGAAGGACATCTGGGTTACAAGAATTCAAGAAGTAAGAGACAGAAAGCTCATTCAAAGAAGTGATAGGTGAAATAGCCAGGTACAGGAAATTCAATCCAGAGAAGATCACATCAACACATGTTATAAACACACATTCAAAAACCAGAGCCAAAGAGAGGATCCTGAAGACAGCAAGAGAAAAGCTGTGTGCCACATCTAAGGGAGTTGCAAGCGGGCTGGGTAGGAGCAGACTTCTCAGCAGAAACCTTACAGGCCAGGAGAGAGTGGGATGCACTCCGACCCTGACGGAGGATAAACAAACAGAACTACAAACCAACCATGCTTCACCTGGCAAAACTGTCCTTCAGGAACGAAGGGTAAATAAGGGCTTCCCCAGAAAACAAAAATGGAGGGAGTTCATTACCACCAAACATTTAGAAATACTAGTATTTAGAAATACTAGTATTAGAAATACTAGTATTTAGTATTTAGAAATACTAAAGGGAGTTTTTAAAGTTAAAAGGTCGCTGATTAGTAACATGAAAACATACGAACTTAAAAAACATAGAGTAATTCAGAATACTCCTAATTCTGTAATGGTGGCGTATAAATCACTATACCTCTAGAATGATAGTTAAGACAAAACTATGCAAAATAGTTATGGCTTATAATAATTTGTAAGTTGTGAAATCAAAAACATAAAATGTGAGGATGGTGGAGAAAAATGATTTTTTAAATTGCAGTTGTTATAATCTTAAAATAGCCGGTTACAATTAAAAGGTATTTTATGTAAGCCTCATGGTAACCATAAATCAAAAACCTATGGGAGTTACGCTAAAGATAAAGAATAAGGAGTCAGAGCCTACCAACAAAAAAAGAACAAACAATAAAATTATAAGTAAGACAGAAAGGAAGGAGGGAATAGAGGGTTGATGAAACAGCCAGAAAACAGAGTAAAAGTGGCATGGTAACTGCTACCAACCACTAATTACTATGAATGTAAATGAAATAAATTTTCTAGTCAAAATACATAGAATGGTTGAATGAATAAAATAAGAGCCATATACGTGTGTGTGTGTGTGTGTGTGTGTGTGTGTGTGTGTGTGCGCGCATGCGTGCATGGCCCATAAAAAAGTCAGTTAACCATTAAGGACACACAAGTTGAAAGTAAAAGGATGGAGATCAAAGAGAGCAGGGAAGAAGACATGTCAGATAACAATAGATGTGAAGTAAAAAGCTGTAAAACAAGAAAAAATGTCATTGGTAATGAAAAAGGGGCAGTTCATCAACAGGATATAACAATTCTAAACACATGCAACCAGCATCAGACTACCTAAATATGTAAAGCAAATAAAATAGTGTGTGTGTGTGTGTGTGTATATGTGTTTTTATTTTTAAAGTGTTTCCTAGTGCTGGGGATTAAATCCAGGGCCTCGTGGCTGCTAAACACACACTCCTACTGAGCTTTACCTCTAGCCCACCCATAGATCTTAAGAGGAAGATAGATTGTAATACAATCATAGTTTGTGACCTAAGTACCCCACTTTGAGCAATGTACATACTATCCAGGAAGAAAACCACTATGGAAGCATCAGACTTAAATTACACTTTTGACCAAGTGGGCCTAAGAGACATATGCAAAACATTGAACAGTGACAGAATACACATTTGTCTCAAATGCACTGGGTTCATTCTGCAGGGTGGGTCATATGCTAGGCTTAACAAACTTCAGTAGGTTGAAATTGTGCCCAGAGTCTCTTGTATCACAGTGATATGAAGCTAGGTATCTATAATAGGGGAAATTTCAGAAAACTCACATACATGGAAGTTCAACGGGATGATTCTGAACAGCCAGTGGGCTAAAGAAATCAAATGGGGGGATAAAGAGTACCTTTAGTCCAACAAAAATGAAAACACAGTGTATCCAGACTCATGGGAGAAGGAAACACATTTCCAAGAAGGAAGCTTGTAGTGATAACTGCCCATGTCAAAAAAGAAGTAGGAGCCGGGCATGGTAACACACGCATGCTTGTAATCCCACTACTTGGGAGGCTGAGACTGGAGGATCCCGGTTCGCGGCCAGCTTCAGCTACTTAGACCCTCTGCAACTTAGTGAGACCTTGTTTCAAAATTAAGAAAAAATAGGGTGGGGGGGAGCTCGGAGGTAAAATGCCCCTGGGTTCAATCAGTACCGCCAAAAACAAAAAAGTACAATCTCAGATAAGTGACCATATGTTTACATCTTAAGGAACTAGAAAAAGAACAAATTAACCCCAAAACTAAATATCAGGGCAGAAGTAAATGAAACTAAGAACAGAAAAGCTACACAAAAGATATGCAAAACTAAGAGTTGGTTTTTTGAAAAGATACCAAGAAACTGTTAGCCAGAGCTGGGCATGGTAGCTCATGCCTGTAATCCCAGTACTTAGGAGGCTGAGACAGGAGGATCGCAGGTTTGAGGCCAGCCTCAGCAACTTAGGGGGGCCCTGTTTCAAAATAAATAAAATGGATTGGGGGTGGCAGAACACCCCTGGGTTCCATTCCCAGATCCAAAAAAGAAAAAAGGAAAGGAACCTTTAGGCAGACTTAAGAAAGAGAAGGCTCATGTACATCAAATCAGGAAAGGAGGCAATACAGAAGTTCACAAGACACTATTATGAAGAGTTATTTGCTAACAATTGTTTAAACTAGAGTCTGTCTTTTTCTTTAACCTAGAAGAAAAAAATAAATTTCCTAAACACACACAGTCTACCAGTACTTAATCATGAATAAATTGAAAATCTTAACAAACCAATAATGGGTTAGATTGAAACAGTAATAAAAATGAAATCTCCCATCAATTAAAGTCCAGGACCTGATGGCTTCCTGTTAAATTTTAATAAACATTTGAAGAGAACAAATACCAATTTTCCTTACACTCTTCCAAAACATTGAAGAAGAGAGAATACCTTCAAACTCATTTTATGAGGCCAGCATTACTCTGATAACAAATTCAGATAGGGACTGTAAAAGAAAAAATTACAGGCCAGTATCCCTGATGAAGTAGATGCAAAAATCTTGAAGAAAATTCTAGCAAACAGTTGAACAGCATATTAGAACTATTGTTCACTATAGTACCTAGAATTTATTTTCAGGAAGCAATGATTGTTTAATATTGCCAAATCTAAAAATAGGATATCACATTAGCAAATTGACGAAGAAGAAACATGATCTCACCAACAGGTACAGAAACCACATTTAATAAAATTAAACATCTGTTTATGGTAAACATTTGCAATGAATTAGGTATACAGGTATGAGGGAGTGCACCTCAACACAAAGGCCCGTGTGACAAACCCACTGCTCGCGTCAGGCTTAAGAGTGAAAGGTGGAAGCTTATCTTTGTTTTGTTTTGTTTGTTACTGGAGGTTGAATCCAGAGGCAGTCCACCTCTGAGCTCTACCCCTATCCCTATTCTACTCTTAATTTTTGAATCAGGGTCTCAATAAGTTGCTGAGACTGGCCTCAAACCTGCGATCCTCCTGTTTCAGTCTCCCAAGTACTGGGATTACAGGAGTGCACCACCGAGCCTGGCTCTCTTTCCAGATCAGGAACAAGACAAGGTTGTCCCCATCACTTTTATTCAACATTGTAGTGGTTCGCCTCACAAAAGTAACTAAGGGTAATAAGTAGAAGATACCTAAGTAGGAAAGGAAGAAGTTCAATTGTCCTTGTTTGCAGATGACATGACCTTATATAAAGAAAACCATAATGATTAACCAAAAAATTATTAGAACTAATAAACTAGTTTGGTAAAGTTGTAGGATTTGAAATCAAGGTACAAAAATCACTATTGTTTCTATATATTGGCAGAAAACTAGCTGAAAAAGAAATAAAGGAAACATTTCTATGTAAAAGCTATCAAGTCAGGTGTGGTGGCGCACACTTGTAATCCCAGTACTTGGGAGGCTGAGACTGGAGGATTTGTGTTCGCGGCCAGCCTCAGCTACTTAGTGAGGCCCTCCTCAACTTAGTGACACCCTGTTTCAAAGTAAAGAATAAAAAAAAATAGGGCTGGGGGTGTAGCTTGGAGGTAGAATGCCCCTGGGTTCAATATCTCATACCGTAAAAAAAAAAGCTATCGAAAAGTAAACGTGAAATATTTAGTAATAAATTTAACTAAGGAGTTGAAAGGTTTCCATACTGAAAACAAAGCATTGATGAAAGAACTTGAAGAAGATACAGATTAATCCAGTTATCCTATGTTTGTGGATTAAAATAATCAATATTGTTAAAGTATCCATAGTACTCAAAGTACTCTAAAGGTTCATTGTAATCCCTACCAAAATCTCAATGTCCCTTTTCACAGAAATAGAAAAGAATTAGTTCTAAAATTTCTATGGATCCACAATAGCCAAAGCAATCTTGAATAAAAACAAAGCTACAGGTATTAAACTGTCTGACTTAAAAATACACTACTAAAGCTATAGTAACTCGACAAGCATGGCCTCACAATAGCCTCATATTCAAATGGAAAACAAAGATCCTAAAAATCCACACACTGTAAGTTGATTTTTGACAGATCTGTTAACATTCAGAGGGGAAAGGATGATCTGTTTAGTAGATGGTGTTGGGAAAACTAGGTGTCCACATGCAGAAGGATTCAGTTGGATCCTCAGCTCATAACATATGGAACTCAGAATGGCTTAAAAATATAAATGTGTGATCTGAAACTGTACACGCACTAGGTGAAGACAAAGGAAAAGCTCTTTAATGTTAGTGTTAGTGAGATTTTGGATATAACCCCAAAGCCCGGGCAACAAAAGCAAAAATGGACAGATGGGAGTGCACCAAACTAAAGCTCTGCACAAGTGAAGGGCATAATCAGCAGTGTAGAGGCGACCTGTGAAATGAGAGACATTTGTAAACCACACATCTAAAATACATAAGGAACTCAATAGCAAGAAGGTGCATGGCCAGGTTAAGAAATGGACCACGGACCTGAAGAAGTCCCTGCCTCTCCTCTGTACAAATGTCCACAGTAAGTGAAAACGTGCCTAAGAATCACTAATCATCCAGGAAATACAAATTCAAACCACAACGAGGTATTCCCTCACATCTGTTAGGATGGTCATTATCAAAAATAGGAACTTTCACGTTGGTGAGGGTGTGGAGGAAAGAGAATTCTTGTACACACAGTTGGTGGGAATGTGATTTATCACAATCTTTTTGGAAAATAATAGAGGTTCTTCAAAACATTAACACTAGAACTACCATGATTCAGCAGTCCCGCTATTATTGAATATATAGTCAAAGGAAATCAGTATGTTGAAAGAGAGATGTGCACTCTTGTGGTCATTTTATCATTAGTCTGTACTAATGCTACAGTGACCGTAAGAGTCCATCAGTTTTTTAGTAGATGAAGAACATGTAGTACATAAACATAATGGAATTCTATTCAGCCCTATAAAAAGATGAAATCGTGACTGCTTTTTAGCAACCTGGATGGAACTTCAGTCATTTTGTTCAGTGAAACAAACCAGGCACATAAAGACGAATACTGCATGATCTCTCACACACATGGAATGTAAGAAAGTGGATCTCAGAGAAGTAGACTTGAATGGCGGTTACCAGGGGCTGCAGGAATGTTCAAAGGATACCCAATTCCATTTAAATTGTCATTAGTTCAAGATCTCTAATGACAGCGGCCGCTATAGTTAGTAACGATGTATTCTGTTGGAAATTGCTAAGTAACTTCTAAGTGTTTTTCACCACAAAAATTATCTGTATGTGAGGTATTGCATATATTTATTCGCTGGATCTAGTCATTCCACAGTGTATACATATTTAAAGAAATGCTGTACATGTGCTAAATATATATAATTCTTATTTGCCAATTAAAAATAAATAAAAGTTTTGAAAAAAGGTCTGGTGTCTTGATGTGTCAAAAAGATCATTTCATATGAGTGAAAATCTTATAAGGATGAGATGATAATGATCAGAGGTTGGGTTTTGGTTGGGTGTTTAATATGCCTTAGACAAAGAAGTGGTTGGCTGAAATAAAAAGGAGGTAAAGACCCTCCAAATTAAGAAAGGTAAATACTTTTGGGGCTACATTATTGAATAGAACAGGCACACAGACATTCAGGTCACCTTTGCTGATGATGTAATGTGTGGCACAATAGAGTGTCAGTCTGTGAGTGTCATTTACCACAACAGGAAAACCAGAAGGCATTCAGGTAGATGATGTGAGTTTCAAATGAGAAATTGTTCTTGTTTGTTTTGTTTGGGGTAGTGGGCATTGCTTGTTTTTTAATATAGGAACTAGAAGAATGATGATGGATTTACGGATTTTAGGAGTCTTGACACCCTCACATGAAAGAGTTGTAGGATAAATACTGCCTTGGGAAAGAGACAGGCATAGTGGAACTTAAGAGGTTGACTACATTATATAAAGCAGTTGAAGAGGAGGGACAGCTTCATATCATAAGTGAGTTTCTAGAGATCTTAGTGGAATGTTAGGAGGATAAGTTAAGATTAAAGAATGGAGAAGATAAGTGAACCTTGCATTGGTTAGTAAAAATCAAGAATGGTGACATTGTGAGGTTTGATAAGATGTCTGCTACAAGTTTCCATATGAACCGGTGTTAAGTAAGTCCTGGTTGTGTAAAGTAAGCTCTCACGCTGTTTAACTTAACTGTGTTAAAGTAGAGTTAACAGCCAATTAGACCTACCGTGATGTCTCAACAGAGCTGTCTAAGGTCCTAGCCATAAGTGCCACGGGAGTGTAGATCTAAGCCTTCACATCTGCCACCGTTTCTCGAGGTCCTATACCTGTAGAAACCATACCAGGCAGCACTTTAGTAAGGTGAGTAGGTCCAGGTTTGTTCTACCATAATACTGTATATTAAAAATAGGTAATGAAGTATTCTTGGTTTTACCTAAGAATTAATGAGGGTAGTTCATTAATGACAACATCCTGCATTTATTGAAGCATAATTTTTTTTTTTATTCTTTGACACTTTTTTTTTTTGCGGTACCGGGGATTGAACCCAGGGACATTCTACCTCCGGGCTACACCTCCAGCCCTATTTTTTTATTCTATTTTGAAACAGGGCCTCACTAAGTACCTGAGGCTGGCCGTGAACCGGTATCCTCCGGTCTCAGCCTCCCAAGTACTGGGATTTTAAGCATGTGCCACCACGCTGGGCTTCTTTGACACTTTGATACACATTTGCATGTGGCTTACCTTGGGTTCATTAATTTTCTTCCCCTGGGGATTGAACCTGGGGGCATTCTACCTCCGAGTAAGGTAACACCCCCAGCCCTTTTTTAATTTTTTGTTTTTGAAACAGGGTCTCCCTAGTTTGCTTAGAGTCTCTCCACAGTTCTGAGGCTGGCCTTGAATCTGAGATCCTCCTGTCTCAGCCACCCGAGACCTTGAGTTCATTTTAAATATACGCTTAGGAAACCACTTTGAGTGGTTCTTTGGATGCAGAAAAGATTTTTGACAGCTGGTTACCATTTTGCAGTTCAGCTTAGAAAAAGAACTAACAATAATTTAGATCTTCTTATTCATTCATGTTTATTCTACCTGGATTTTGTTTAGACATGTAGAATCTTTTTGCATAAATTTAGACTTAATATTTTTTAATGATTTCAACGAAGTTTTTTAGTTAACTTCATATTTCTCATGTTTGGTAATTACTCCCTATCCCATCTCTAACATTAAGGCTATATTTTCAGGTGTATTACTATAAATGGAGCCAAGGGTAAATGTATCAAGTGATTTTTGGCTCATTAAAGCAAGATTGTTTAAACCCTCAGTTTACTCTAAATGTTGGAATGCCCCAGACCAGTCCTAAGGCCATCTCTATCCTTTCTGTCCAGGTAAGAGATATATTATCTGTAGTCTTAAAACTCTCGTATTTCCATTTCCAACTCTGACGTATCTCTGAATTGTAGACATATTTATCCAACAATTGGATGACTGCTTCTCAGAGTTAACTCCAACAAGAACAACAACAACGAAAGTTAAATAATCCCAAATGGAGCTCTTGATTCCCAGCCTCTCAGATTTGCTACTCTTATCTTCTGCCATTGCAGTCAGTAGCAGCCCCCCTTCCCTTCATTCAGAGCCTTGGAACTGTTCTCCATTTCTCTTTGCCTCATTCTCAAATCATTGACAAATCCCGTTGGCTCTACCTTCAAAATATCCATAATTGAACCACTTTTTGCCACTTTTACTATTATAAATGTTTACTTACCTCGTTTAGGACCTCTGTTAAATCCATCATCTTTTGCCAAGAGAATGTAATTGTTACTTAGTCTTGCCCCTTATGCTGTATTCTCTAGTAGCAACCAGAATGATCTTTTTAAAACCTAAATTAATCCATTAAGTCCCAATATGTCAATTCTGCAAACATAATAACAATTCAGATAATATTTCAGAGTCACCTTAAGTGGTATAATTGTTGCTCAGCCTAAGTTTTTATAGGTGTCCCACCTCTAGGACATGGGGCAGGATGGGTTTAAACATGTTACCTGTGCTCAAACCTTTTCACAGTCCTCCCACCTTTGTCAAGTAGTTTGTAGAAATGTACATGGCCCTGTATAAACTGGCTCTTTTCACTTCTGTCTCCTTTCTACTGCCCTGCTCTCGTCCCCACAGCTTTGTGCTCTTAAGACTTGTCCCTATGGTCTGTGATGCTTCGCTGGGCTATCACTTGGTTTCCTTCCTCAGTAGTTTTAGAGTTCTCTCTTTGCACGTGGTATAAGAGAGGCCTTCCCTAGCTAACTTCATCAAAGAGTGTTCATGTTCATCTTCTCTATTCTTCTTACCTTCCTGTAGTTTTCATAATATTATTTCATGTCATTTGACTTCTTTTATGTTGATTTCTTTGTTGTGTTTCTTCCTTACCACTAGAATTGAAGCCAAGTGAAACATAATAGGCAGTAAATATTTATTACACTAAAGAGTGAAAAAACTAGTTTTATGTAAAATGTTTCTGCCTTTTTAATTTCCTTGTAGAAAATGTAGGAAGAATATTTTACCATCAATCTAGATGTTAATAAACTGGTCTGTTCCCAACCCACTGGACGTAGGGAGTACCGTCCAGCATCTTGAGCATTTGCCGCTCGCCAGTCCCTGTGCCCTGCTCCACAGAGCAGACTTGTGGAGGCTCAGCCCGGGTGTTTTTCATTTCTGTATGACTTCTTGATGAGGTGTGTTTTCATATGTACAAGCATTTATGGATCATAACATCTCAAGTACTTAGTGAAGTAAGAGAACTCTGTCTTATCACTTGGGTGGTTCTGCCTTCGAGTGGGCTTTCCCCACGCTGCGCCATTGCAGGTCCTTTCTAATATACTTAAGAATCTACTTAAGAATCTAGGCGGTATTCAGACAGCTGTTTCCCTTCAAGGGCAAATAACTAGAAAAGGTAGGACTAATGGACAGAATTGAAGAATTTCTATTGAGGCTATACAATAATTTGCGAGGTTCCGAGGGTTCCCAGGCCACAGCAGTGACACGTGATTGGGTGATGTGCTCAGGGAGCGCACCATTTAGGAAATAGGCTTTTATACAAGGTATACTAATGGAATTGTGGGGTAGGTCCAGGGTGCTGGGGGAGCACAGAGAAGGGATACTTAACCATCCTGGAAGTGATGGCTATACGGAAACTTGGAGGGTGGTTGGGGATAAGTAAGGACCATGGTGTTCTAGCAGAACAATAACTTTCCTAAGACCTGGAGCCAGGGAAGACCTGAACTGGGAGGAGGCGTAGAAGATGGAGTTGTAAGTAGAAAGCCACACACCCAGATTGTGAAAGACCTTGACCAAAGTCCTTGTTTTTCTTCTGAGAGGCACAGGGAGCCATTAAAATGCCCTGGGCATGTTAGTGGCAAGGGTCGTAGTCTGTCCACTTTTCTACTTCATATAAACCTATACCTTCCTTTTATTTAAAATATGAGGAAGCCGGGCGTGGTGGTGCACGCTTGTAATCCCAGTACTTGGGAGGCTGAGACCAGAGGATCCCGGTTCGCGGCCAGCCTCAGCTACTTAGGCCCTCTGCAACTTAGGGAGACCCTGTTTCAAAATAAAGAACAAAAAATAGGGTTGGCGATGTAGCTCAGAGGTAGAATGCCCCAGGGTTCAATCCCCAGTTCCGAAAAAAAAAAAAAAAGAAATATGAGGAAACGTGTCCCTAGTTCACGCTAGGGAAGGTTGCATGAATGAAGTTCTTTGCTATACTCCCAAATTAATTAAAAACTGAACTTTTTGATTCAGAAGGTCCTTGATAAATCTCGACAAATGCTTGTTCTTTTTGTTGGCCATACCAGAAACTCAGGCATATTATCTTCAGCTCTTCCCATTCATGCACCTCTTTCCAAGAGGTCCTTTAAATATTTCTTGTATCGATTTCTTCCTCTTCATTCTTGCTAGTACTTCATCCTTTGCCTGTAACTTGTCCAGTATTCATTACCTAACTGGATTGCCTGCCTCCACTTTTGCCCACTTTGGTCTAGTTTAGAAAGTAGAATTATTATAAAGGCAAACTTGATGAGTTACTTATCTGCTTAAAGTCTGTTAGTGACTAATTGCATTGATTCTCATCTTCTGGTTTGTGAATCTTGGGAAGTTTCTGGCTTCACAAAATGGACGGTCTGTGTTTCTAGGGTCATTCATTTTTCTTCTTCTCGATCATGATTATGAGGTTCCCATGGTTCCCATGATATGGCTTCTCGCTGCTTGCTCTTTTCCCATTTGCTGAACCTCTCCTTGAGCCTGAGTTTCTTTAATTGCTTGCATTTGGCCTCTCTCTCCTTTTTCTCAGGTCCCTGTTTCTTACACATTTTCCTTTATCAGAAACATTCCTTCCCCCTTTTGTGTCGTCTTTTGCGATTCTTGTCTGCTCCATTGCCTCTCTTTATTTTGGTACACCTTTGCTTGCTTCTTGTATTAAGTTCCTTGAGGACTCCATTCTACACACCGGAGGACCTGGACTAGTACTTGATTCTTAAGAAGAGTTGAGCTATACTGAAGTCATTGGTTATCAAACCTCAAAAGAAGAAAAAACTATCCAAAGAGAAATTTAAACAGAAACATCTAACAGCCAATCCTGGGGAGTACAAATACTCAGATTCAGAAGGAAAGTCTCAGAAAACAGCCAGAGAGAAAGCAGGAAGCCAGGAAATAGTGTCACACACAGAAGCCCAATGTCAGTGGCTTCTGACAGGTGCACGGCTCTTAGCGAGGTCAGGTGAGAGGCAGTGAGTGGGGGCCTGGCCAGGAACCGCGGGGAAGCGAGGGAGCTGGTGAGTGAGCGCTGCCTGACCTGCCCCTGTCCTCCTCTGCCTCCCAGCGGGGCGTCCTTTACCTGCCTTTCCTATCGGTTGGGCTCCTGGTGACCTCTCAGTGCTGTGGACTAATACCTGAATTCATGCTCTCTACCCTACATCTGCCATCTGGTGCATGTATTCAAGTCCTTATTCCTAGCACCCAAATCCCAGCCTTTTCTTCGTACTGATGTTCACCCATGCTTCACTAGTACTTGCCACATCCATGGGCATGCCAGGCCAGACGGTTTCACCTGAAACCTTTATTGCAAGCACCCTACCTTGCAGTCTGGAGGATTTCTTAAACTTGTTTCCTGTCATTTCCTCTCCCCTTTTCTCTGAGAGCAGTCCTGGGGCTCAGCTCCCACCTTCCTCCTCCAGTCCTCCGGCTCCTCTAGTCCTGACATGTACTGTTCTCACCCAAGAGAGGAAGTGAATAATACTGCTTCAAGTGTTCCTTCTCCTGGGTGCACTAAGACATAGCATAATTGATTAGGAGAAAACCGGGCAGCCAGGCGTGGTGGCGCACACTTGTAATCCCAGTATTTGGGAGGCTGAGACTGGAGGATCCGGGTTCGCGGCTAGCCTCAGCTACTTAGTGAGGCTTTCCACAACTTAGTTTCAAAATAAAGAATTAAAAACAAATTGGGCTGGGGGTGTAGCTCGGAGGTAGAATGCCCCTGGGTTCAATCCCCAGTACCGCAAAAAAAAAAAAAAAAAAAAGAAACAGGGCTTTATCAGTTTATTCATGCAAAAGGAAGAGAAAGTTTGGATACTTTTTTTTTTGGTGTTGGTGGGGATTAAACTGAGGCATTCTACCTCTGAGCTACACCCCCAACTCCATTTTTATTTTTTATTTGGAAACAGGGTTTCACTAAGTTTCTAAGGGCCTCACTAAGTTGCTGAGGCTGGTCTCAAACCTTTGATCTCCTGTCTCAGCCTCCCAAGTACTGGGATTATAGGTATGCACCACCATGCCCAACTGGATACCCTTTTAAGAAAATCGTAGTAAATAACAAATTTACTATGTCAATGACATTTTTAGCACACAGCGCTATTGTGTTGCGTGCACATTGCTGTGTGGCAGATCTCTAGAACTTTCCCCTCTTGTAAAACAACCAAATTCTACATCCATTGAACAACTCCTATTTCCCCTCCCCCATCCCTTGGTGAAACCCTTTCTTCTTTGTGTTTCTAGAGTTTGTTTGAGGTACTTTATACTAGTGGGATCATGAAGTGCTTGTCCACTGGAGACTCTTTACTTCACATAGCCTGAGATCTTCAAGGTCCTTCCTGCTCCAGCACAATCCAGCATGTCCTTTATCCAGGCTGAATAGCATCGCTTCCTACTGTGTTCCACATTCTCTTTGTCCAGCCGTTTGTTGATAGACATTTAGGTTGCTTCCACTCCTTGTCTGTTGTGAATTATGCTGCAAGAGGTATGAGTGTACAAATACCTCTCTGAGATCCTGTTTTCAATTTTTTGGATATATGCCAAGAAGTAAGATTAGTGGATCATATAGTAATTATTATTTTTTGGCGTTACTAGGGATTGAACCCAGGGGCATTCTACCTCCGAGCTACACCTCCAGCCCTATTTTTTTTACTCTTTATCTTGAAACAGGGAGGGAGGGCCACACTAAGTAGCTGAGGCTGGCCGTGAACCCGGATCTTCCTGTCTCAGCCTCCCAAGTACTGGGATTACAAGCGTGCGCCACCACGCCCGGCTTATTATTTTTTTTTAGGACCAGTTTTTATAGTGGTTTTAGGCCGACAGAACAACTCAGAGGAAGATTCAGAGATTCCCCATTTCCCTCCCTCCCCTATACATCCCCTATTACCAACACCCCTGGCAGTAGTGGTACATGTGTCACAACTGATGAACCTGTGTTGACACAGTACTCACCCCAAAGACTGTCCTTTCCGCTCCAGTTGGTCTGTGGTGGTGTGCATCCTGTGGGTTAGGACAAAGTAGAGTGATGGATGTCTACCATTTTAGTGTCATATAGAATATTCATTTTCCTAAGAATCCTCAGTTCTGCCTGTTTATCTCTCTCTTCCCAACCCTGGCAGCCACTGGTTTTTTGTTTTTATTCTCTCATCTGGTTTGCCTTTTCCAGAACGTCCTGTGAGTTGAAATCATAAAGTGATTTCCTTTTCAGTTCAAGTTCATTCACGCTCAGGCATTAAGTTTTTTCCAGGGTTTGTTCATGGCTTTTTAGCACTAGGAAATACTCTATTTATTGGTTGTGTCACAGTTTATCCATTCATTTACTGAGGGGCATTCTGCTTGTTTCCGTGTTTTGGCAGTTATAAATAAAGCTGCTATAAACTTCCATGTGCAGGTTTTTGTGTGTACATAACGTTTTCAACTCCTTTGGATAAATACCAAGGAATGTGGCTGCTGGATCTGAATCTGATGGTAGGAATGTGTTTAGTTTTATAAAGAAACGCCCAAACTGTCTTACAAAGCAATTGTACGATTTTACATTTTTAGTATCAATGAACGATAGTTTATTTTGCTCTACATCTCATCAGCAGTTTAGCATTGACAGTTCTGTGGATTTTGGTCATCCATCCTTATAGGGTAGGTGCCTGGTGGTATCTCATTGTTTTAATCTGTGCTTCTTGATGACATGCTTAATTGCTGCCTGTTTATCTTCTTTGGTGTGTATCTGTTAAGGTCTTCGGCTCATTTTTAAATCAGGTTGCTTCTTTTCTCACTCTAGAGTTTTAAGGGTTCTTGATATATTTTAGCTAATAGTCCCTATGTAAATATGTCGCCCCTTCTGTTGCTCAGTGCCTTTTGTTGAACACAAAGTCCCGGCCACCAATTAGTTTTTTGTGCAGAATATTTTTGGAGTCACATCTAAAAGATCAACACTATTCCCAAGATCTAGAGTTTTCTCCGGTGTTATCTTACATTAAATTCTGATTTATTTTGAGTTTATTTTTGTGAAGGACTTAAAGTCTGTGTTTAGACTTTTTTTTGGCAGTGAATGTACAGTAGTTTCAGCATTATTTGTTGGAAAGTCATTGTTTCTCTGTTTCCCCCTTGCCTCTTTGTCGTACCCCAGTTGACTGTTTCTGGGGTTCTGCCTCTGGGCGCTCTGCGCCATTGCTGCTCTGTTCATTCCTCCACTAGTGCCGCCCTGGCGTGAGGCCTTTGGCTTTGTGGTAAGTCTCAGGCACCGATCTGGTGGACTTGCTTGCTTCTCCATCTGTTGAGTTGGCTGGCTAGGTTAGGGAATAGCCCACCATTTATTAAGTTTTCTGAATTTTTTTTTATCACCTTTTTTCCTCATAGAAATTTTGTACAATTTTTTTTAGATTGATACCTAAATACTTCATTTTGATGGAATACTAATGTAAATGGTATTTTTAGTTTCCAGTTCCACTTACTCATGGCTGCAATGCAGGAAGCTCTTTCCTTTTGTACTTGAGTGTGTCTCCTACAACTTAGCTACAAGTACTTACTAGTGCTGGGAGATTTTTGTGGATTCCTTTGTATGTTCTCCGTTGATGATCACTTAATCTACAAACAGAGGCAGTTTATTTATTCCTTCTCAATATACATACCCTTTATTATCATTTCTCTTCTATCTTTCCTTGCACAAGCGAGTCTTCCAGCATGGGGAATAGTGAGAGGGATGTTCCTATCTTACTCCGTCTTGATGGGAAAGTTTCCGGTTTTTCATTGCTGAGTGTGATATTAGCTGTAGGTTTTTTTAAACATTCTTTATCAAGTTGAGAGTGTTCCCCTATTCCTAGTTTACTAGGAGTTTTTTTTTAATCATGAATGACAGATTTTGTCAAATATCTCTGATCATATGACTTTTTTTCCTTTGGTCATATGGTAGAGAGAACTGGCTTTTGATTTCTTTGACTTTTCTCTATTGATACCTTGTTTTTAATTTCATCAATATTTACTCAGAATTTTGTTACTTCTTCTGCTTGCTTTGAATTTGATTTTCTCATTTCCTAAGGTGGTAGCTTAGATAATTGATTTTACACCTTCTTTTTCCAATATATATGTATTGATCTTCTAAATTTCCCTATAAGAACTGCTTTCTTTCACTGTATCCCATACAATTTCATAAATCGTATTTCCCTATTCATTTAGTGTAAATAGTTTTGAATTTTTTGAGATATTTCGTGTAAACCATGAGTTTTTGGGAAGGTTTTGGATTTTTAATATCCAAATATTTTAGCTATCTTTCGGTTACTGATTTCTAGTTTAAATCCATTGTCATCTTAGAACAAGCATTGTGTTATTTCTATTCTTTTAAATTTACTAATGTTCATTTCATAGCTCAGAATGTAGTCTATCTTGGTGAAAGTTCCTAGTGAACTTGAGAATAATGAATAATCTGCCATTGTTGGATGCAGTCATCTTTAGATATCAGTTAGATGTAGTTGATAGGTCTTGTTCAGCTCAACTATGTCTTTACTGATTTTTTTGCCTCCCGAGTCTGTTTCCCATAGAGGGATATGGAAGTCTCCAGATGTCCTGTGGCGTCATCTCTTTCTCCTTGCAGTTCCATTAGTTTGCAGTGTATGAAGTGGATGTAGTTTTTCTTTTCTTAGAATGGTTTATCTTTACCCTATTACTCTTACTCTATTATGTGTCTTCATATGAAGTTGGTTACCTATAGACAGCACAGTTGGGTCTTGTGTTTTGATTCACTTTGGCAGTCTCTGCCTGTGAATTGGTATTTTAGACCGTTGATGTTCAAAGTATATTTGTTACCAGTTAGGTTAGTGTCTACCATGTGTCTCTGTTCTGAGTTCTCATTTTTGTCTTCCACGCTCCTTTCTTGTATGGTTTAAATTGAGCATTTTATGCGATTCCATTTTCCCTCCTACATATATCAGTCATACCCATCTTATTTAGGGGTTGTTCTAGAGTTGTAGTATCCACTTATAAACTTACCTGAGATGAAAAGGGACATTACACAATGACAGAGTGGCCAATACTGAAGAAGACATAATGGTCCTTAGTATGACAGCACAGTATCAGATACATGGGGCAAAACCCGGTCACAGTCATTGAAGCCTATGTTCACACAACATGGTTATGTGTCACAAGTAGTAGTATGTGTCATGCCACGAAAACAGGTCCAGTTCTTCCCTTCTGAATCTTGTACCACATCTGTTGCTCAGTTCACATATATCATTCATAATAGCACATTTATATTTATATAAGATACAGTCATAAGCACACATAATTGAATGCATTGTTGACATTATTTTGAACAAATTTGTGTTCATTAAGTTCATTAAGGAGAAATATTTTACCACTCGTATTCCTTCTTCGATTCTCATTCTTTTTCCACATGGACCTGTGCTTCAAGCCTCCTGTCAGTGCTCCTTGCGAAGCACTTTGACAGACGTCTTTCGCATGGCAGTTGTACTTGCAGCATATACCCTGTGCTTCAAGCCTCCTATCAGTGTTCCTTGCGAAGCACTTTGACAGGCGTCTTTCGCATGGCAGTTGTACTTGCAGCATATACCCTGTGCTTCAAGCCTCCTGTCGGTGCTCCTTGCGAAGCACTTTGACAGACGTCTTTCGCATGGCAGTTGTACTTGCAGCATATACCCTGTGCTTCAAGCCTCCTGTCGGTGCTCCTTGCGAAGCACTTTGACAGACATCTTTTGCATGGCAGTTGTACTTGCAGCATACACCCTCAATTTTTTGTTTGTTTGCTTTTTGCGAAAGTATTTCTCCTTTATTTGGAAGGATTATTTCACAGTGCCTACCGAGTTTTAGGTGTTTTTTCTAGATTTTTGCTTTCAACACTTTACATATTTACATATTTCACTCTTGCTGCTTGCAGGATGTCACATGCCATTCTTTTTTCCCTCTATATAATAAGATACCATGTTTCGGAATTTTTTTCTTTATTTTTGAATTGCTCTGCTTGGAGCTTTTTTTGCATAGGGTATTTTGTTTGTTTGTTTTTGGCATTAATTTTGGTGATCTCTGCAATTCCAGGATCTTTGATTTGGTGTTTGTCATTAATCTGATGTCTGACCTTCCCGTACCTGGGTATTTGTACCCTTCTGTAGGTTTGGGAAGTGTTTCAGTCAGCATTCCCAGTGCTGTAATCCAAAACAGCTGCCACCACAGCTTAGAGGAAGGAAGGTTTATCTGCTCACAGTTCTAGAGATTTCAGGAGTGCAGTCTACGTTAGGTCGGGTTACATCAGTGGAGCTCAGGGCATGGTGGCAGGTGGTAGAGAGAAGGAAAGAGCCAGTGCTCTGTTCTCACATCATGGAGATGGGCAGCAGGAGAGAGGAAGCAAGGGCATTCAGGGATACAAGCAAAGTCCCGTAGGCCACACCCCCAGTGATGCACCTCCTCCAGCCACGCCCCACCTCCTGGTTTACCACTAATCCATTGTGATGGATTTATCCACTGATGAGGTTACAGTCCTCCTGATTTAACAATATCAGCTCTGAACATCAATACATGAGCTCTTTCAGATATTCAATATCCAAACCATAACAGGAAGTTTCCTGATATTATCTTTGAATAAAGTTTCCACCCCTTTGGCATTCTCAAGTCCCTCTTGAATCTCAGTGAGGTGAATATTTTCTCTTTCAATTAACCCAAATTTCTCATAAGCTTCATTCTTTTTCACCTCCTTCCTAATTTTGAAAATAGCTCATGATTCATTCTTCTGTTTGATTTAGTCTGTTGTTGTTGCCTTCTATCATGTTTTTAATTTTGTTTAGTGTACTTTTCAGCTCAAGGAATTTTTTAAACTTAGTTCAAGCTCTCAAGTTTCTCTCATAGAGTATGGAATCATTTCTCCTCTCCCTTTTTGCGGTACTAGGGATTGAACCCAGGGGCATTCTACCTCTGAGCTACACCCCAAGCCCTATTTTTTATTCTTTATTTTGAAACAGGTCTCACTAAGTTACGGAGGGCCTCACTAAGTTGTTGAGGCTGGCTGCAAACCCAGATCCTCTGGTCTCAGCCTCCTGAGTACTGGGATTACAAGCGTGCGCCACCACACCCTTTTTTCTTAAGTGTGTTGAGTTCCCTTTGAATTCTGTAAAGAGTTTGCATATGTCAATTGTTGTATGGTTGAGTTCTGTCACTTGGTCTTCTAAGTTAGGTCTTGGTTCCATGGAAGTTTTTTATGCTTGTTGGTATCTGATGTTATGTGTGTGTTGAAGGATTTAGACTTTGTTCCATTCTTTGTAATCTGATTTTTGTGCCTGTCTTTCCAGAAATCCTTAGCAAGCTACCTATTTTCTTTGAGACTGGTGACACTTATGCTATTTCACCTCTAGAAGACATGCTAAGTCAAGGTTTGCTGCAAATCTGTGCTTCGCATTTTATCGCCATTTCAACACTAGTGGGTACCCTAAGTTTTTCTCAAATCCACAGTTAGTATGTAGTTTAGAATTTACTGGGGGAATACCTAAAAAGAGTAATCTGTCACTCTACCCTCATCCTCAGTCAGTGGCTTGTGGCCAGGCACTGCAGTATTCTGCCTGCTCTGAGCATCACCATGAGAGACCGACCTCTGCCTCCCTTCTCCTCTTCCACATGGACATCTACTCTCTCTACATTGTTCTGTTTGGCTTTAGGGGAGAGAAGGACGGAAGTCCCATTGCCACTAAAATTTCACTGCTGGGTTATACCTGGAAGCCCACGGCCCCCTGAAACCAGTTCATCAAAGAGGCAGGACCAAGGCCCACACTGCTCATGGCCATCTGGTGCTGTGGTATCCTCACTGTCTTAAGACTGCTGCAGCCATTCTCCGGTGATGCTAGTCAGAATGAAGACCAACTGAGTGGGGCTGTGATTCTCCACTTTGTCACTGGTGGATTCAGAGGCTCTGTGGGTACTAGCCTGGAAATAGGGGCTGTTGGGATCTGCCTGGCGCTTAGTTCCACGGTAATGCCCTGTGCTCCCTTCCTCATCATACCCCTGAGCAGATGGAGTCTTGCTCTTTGTGTGCTGAGTTGGGGGAGGGGTGGTAGAGGTGGTCCCTTGGCCACCAAGGGTAATGTCCATCTGGGTTGCATCTGAGTCTCATAGCTGCAGGGACCTGTGCAATCTCCAGGATGCACCCCTAGATGCCCTGTGGCTGGTGGTAATGCAGGCTATATGACGAGGCAGGTCACAGGCTCTGTCCATTAAGCACTGTCCTGGGAACAGAGGCCATCATCATCCTCATCATCATGATGCTAAAATCTTCTCTTGTCATCTCTTACCCAGCTTCCTTATCTCCTGTAAAGGTAGGTTTGTGCTCGAATAGCTGTTCAAATTGATATTTCTGTGGGGAGACAGTTGCAGGAGAGTTTTTAAACTGCCCTCTTGTTGTGTCTCCCATGTTTCTTTTTTACAGGTTTTAATGTCTTTTTTTTTATTTGATATGAGTATGGCTCCATTTACATGGAATGTCTTTTTCATCCCTTGACTTTTCAGTTTGCCTGTCTTCCAGTGAAGTGCGGTTCTTGTTGCCAGCATATTATTGGACCTTGTTTTTTCACCCATTCAGCTAGTCTAAGTGTTTTCCTTGGGGAATTTAATCTGCTTACATTCAATGTGATTATTGAAAAGTAATAACCGTCTATTATCATTTTGATAATTACTCTTTGGTTCTTTTGTATATCCTTTGTATATAATCTTTGGAGAAATGACTGTTTCATTTCTTCGCCCACTTTTTAACTCAATCATTTGGGTTTTCTTGTTGAGTTATAGCAGTTCTTTAAATATTATGGATATTAAACACTTAATAGATGGTATGTAAATATTTTCTCCAATTCTGTAGATTGCTTTTTGTTGTTGTTGTTTCCATTACTGTGCAGAATGTTTTAAGTTTTATGTAGCTCAATTTGTCTATTTGGGTTTATTTGCTTGTGCTTTTTCCCCATATTCTAGAAATCATTGTCAAGTTCAGTGTCAGGAAACTCCTTGTAATGTTTTCTTCTAGAAGTTTTATAATTTGAAGTCTTAGGTTTAGTTTAGTAACTTGCTTTGATTTAATTTTTGTGGTGTAAGGTAAGAGTTCAACTTCATTATTTTGTACATGGGTATCCAGTTTTCCCAATATATTTTGTTGAAGAGCCTTTCCTTTCCCCATTGTGTGGCAACCTTTGTTGAAGATTCCTGGCCAGAATTCTGAGAGTTTGTTTCCAGGCTCTGTGTTGTGTTCCATTTGTCTATGTGTCTGTCTGTATGCTAACACCCTATTGTTTTGATTACTATAACTTTATGTTTTAGAATCAGGAAATGTGATGCTCTTTTTTTTTCTCTAATATTATTAGGCTTTTCGGAGTTCTTTGATATTCTACGTGACTATTAGGATGATTATTTTCTACTTTTGTAAAAAAGATGCCTTGGGACTTTGATAGGAATTGGGTTAAATCTGTTGGTCATTTTGGGTAGTAGTGCCACCTTACAATATTAAGTCTTCCAATGTATATCTTCTTAAGTCTTGTAGCAGTGTTGTATAATTTTCAGAATACCTACGCTTTACCCCCTTGGTTAAGTTTATCCTTGAGTATTTTACTCTTTGATTGTATTTCAAGTTGGCTATTTTTTTTTTTTTTGCGGTACCGGGGAATGAACCCAGGGGCGTTCTACCTCTGCGCTACACCCCCAGCCCTATTTTTTTTTAAACTTTTAGTTTTGAAACTGGGTCTCACGAAGTTGTGGAGGGCCTCACTAGGTAGAGAGAGAGAGA
>PVJS01006358.1:0-60213 GCA_004027185.1 Glis glis
CTGTGTATGTGTGTGTGTGTGTGTGTGTGTGTGTGTGTGTGTGTTTGTGTGTGTGTGTTTAATACGTGAGGCAAAACTGATAGAAATGAAGGGAAATAGTCATATCCCCAAGTATAATTTGATCCTTCAAGTTCCCTCCCTTAGTAACTGATAGAACAAGGAGATGATACCTTGAACAACATTAACCACCAACTTGACTTAACTTAGAACTGAACAACAGAATACAATACTACACTGAACAAAAGGAGAATACAAATTTTAGTGCATATTGAGTATTCACTAAGACCACTTTCTAAGTCATAAAACAAACCTCAATAAATTAAAAGAATTGCAAATTTTTCAAACTTCTAAGTAACACACACTCCAAAAGATATTATCTGCATAAAAATAATAGAGATCTGCATAAAAATAATAGAGATTCATGGATTTTTGCAGCTAACAATTATAACCTTCTTCCATCATCATTCATTTAAAATGTTTTACTTGATGGGTAAAGTGGCACACATCTGTAATCACAGCTATGCAGGAGGCTGATGCAGGAAGATTGCAAGGCCAAGGTTATTGGAGGCCAGCCTAGGCAACATAGACTCTGTCTCAGAATAAAATAACAAGAGCTGGGAGCCGGGTGTGGTGTTGCACGCTTGTAATCCCAGTACTTGGGAGGCGGAGACCAGAGGATCCGGGTTCTCGGCCAGCCTCAGCTGCTTAGTGAGGCCCTCCGCAACTTCATGAGACCCGATTTCAAAATAAAGGATTAAAAACTGGGCCGGGGGTGTAGCTTGGAGGTAGAACGCCCCTGGGTTCAATTCCCGGTACCGCAAAAAAAAAAAAAAAAGAGCTGGGGATGTGGCTAAGTGGTAGAGTACTTGGCTAGCATTCGTGTGGCCCTGGCTTTAATCCTCATTGTGGCCCTGGCTTTAATCCCAAGTAATATAAAAACTAATATGTTTTTCTCAATCCCATATTTCTATTAGACATTATAGTAAACAGATGTTAAATATAAGTGCATAAAATAAATGTGTACCATTAAATAAATATATATATAAACATATATATATATATATATATATATATATAATTTGTTTTCAATGATAGGGTTCATGTGAGATTTTATTTTAGGAAATAAAGAACATGTTTGCTTAAAAAAAAGGTTTGAAATCCCTAACTTATCTGGAAGGCACATGCCAATTGGCGCATTATAAATTTCTTCTGTCTGATTATTGTCAACCATCCAAGAGACTGGAAATACCAACAAATAACAATGACAATCACACACCAGCACTGGCAGCAGCTTTCACTGAATGCTTGCTAAGTGCTGGGCATCGTTCTAAGTACTTTTCACACATTTAATTCTTGCTCTTACTTTCCTCCCATGTTACAAGTCAGGAGAAAAAAGCACAGAAAAGCTCAATACCTTGCCCGAGATCACACAACTAGTAAATGCCCATGCCTGAATTTGAACCTAGTAGAATTATTTCACCATGACGTTTTCCATTTTCAAAACCAATATCAGACACAGTGGCATTAGGCACAAAGACGGCATGATTTCCTACTTCAGCACTTTGTAAAGTATTTAATTGGTTCTCTTGCCTTGACTTGAAATTTGCCTCTTCACTGGTCTGTCTTGTTTGATAAGTTCATCAAACATCAAGACTCTTTGTTCATTTTCAAAAAGGATTACAACGATAAGCTTTTATAATTAAGAGTATCTCAGAAGAGATTTCCTTAACCACATTTCTCTTGCCTTTGTCTTCTAATTATTAGAGATGAATTTTCTGATTTTCCAAAATTGTGTTTGCTTTAAATACAAGTTACAAATTACTGCTTGTAGAAACACTTTTCCCCCTCCTGAACTGTTAGTGGAAATCTCTCTTGCTCTAGCATTTAAAAGCAATAATGATTCAAAGATGAATCATCTAATGAGAATTTAAATAAAATAACTTGTTAAAATTGTCAATGTTTGGGAGACAGGGACTACTTAAAAGCTATCCCACAAGTGAAATAAGGGGTTGCTTAAGAACTACAAGATATTTGATGTTAAGTTATAAGCAAAATAAAGTCAGAATGGGTAAAATATAATGTACATATGAAAATATCTTCACTGTCTATTACCCCATAGCAAAGGTAAACTTAGTTTTAGAATGAAATGACTTTCCCCAAATAGTTTTGTATCCATTATTTGATTTCCTCCTCCCCAAACATCAGAGACAGAGATTTTTATGATTCTCTTTTACAAATAATAAAGTACAAGTTAACTATGTAACATCACTCAAGAGAACTATTTACTAAATGCCTACTATATGCTAAGTACATTTTAAGTCCAGCATCTTATTAGCTCTTATGGAAGAGGAATTATTATTTTCATTTTACAGATAGGGAAACCGAGGGTCAAAGAGATAAGTGATTCGGTCTGGATTATGCAGCTCCTAAGTATGAGAGCTGTGATTCACACAAGGGCCAATTTGACTCCTAGCGCATGGCTTTTGCACTGCCCATCCTCTTTCGCTGGATTAGCCATAAAATTAAAAGAGGTCACATTCCACCCTAACACAGCTGGGTTGCAAAAGTGCCTTCATTCCCCAGCAGATGACTTGTATTCTGCAGAGGTGTAGGGCGCACTTACTGGTTCACCTTCTCCTCTGCAGTTACTCCAGGCTGCCAAGTCATCAAGGACAAGAAGAAGAAGAAAGCAACAGCAAACATCTCTTCCAGAAGCCACCACCTTTACATTAACTCAAAGGAACAAAATTATTCAAGGAGTTGAAGTACAAGATGTCTACAAGCTGGGACCTGTAACCTCTGCCTAATATACAAAACTAATAGAACTCACTCAACTCCCATTGAAATGTGATTAACTAGTAACCAGGCTATTGATTAGCCAAACACCTTACCCATGGCCCAGACACCAAAGGCCACTGCCCTTTAAACCTTTTGAAAAACAATATCCGTGTGGTTTAGGAAAGGAGATATTTAACCAATATCAGCTTAGCAAAGGGATTTTATTTTCAGATAGAGGCAAAAAACCAAGATGCAGTTGTAGAATTCCCAATCTTCTTGAGTGGCTCTTGGAATTTCTGAGGTCAGATCAATCTGTTTTGCAAGATAGAATCAAGGCTAATACTGGCATTATCAGCTCAGACATGAGCAACTGGAAAAATATAGGAAATTCTAACAATTACATCATGGTTCTACTATATATTGCTCAACATCTGGAGCCTGAGAAAGATGTGTGATTCAGTGGACTTTCCACTTTTTATACACACGTTGAATATCATTAGAATCCAGGCTGGTTGTGTCTTGAGGGGACCAGATGTCTTAAACAGACGTCTCCAGGAGCACCCTTTAGAATTATAATGTCAATATCAGCTACACATCTGCACTGATGATGTCATACCTGCCTATAATCTCTGATTCTTCCATACATAAATTAAATTAAATTATAGAGGTGGACAAGTGGAGAGATAGGTGGATACATAGACAGTAATTAAATGCCTACTATGTGGTAGGCATTTCATGTATCTTATTTAATCCTTATAGCAAATCTATGACATGAAAATTATGAATGCTACTTTGCAGTTGAAGAAATAGAGGCCCAGAGACGTTAACTAACTTACCCACAGATGTGCAGCTCTTCTACTGTCCTTGGGAAGATTCAGATTCCCTCATTAGCAGGATTAGCCAGTTGCATCATTGTTAAAGTTATGGGGAAATGTGATGCCTTAAGTTATATGCCTAAGAAATGTGTGTCTGATTTGCTTGTAGAGATTTTAGAAAGTCACCCAGTGGTTGTTGTTTCCCATAGGTAAAATGTAATAGAGGTGAACACCGGTTCTGCGTCCTGAAAGTGCCTTGAGCCTGGGTTTTCTCTGTATTTTCTGTCTTCTACCTTTCTTCATTTGACTCCCCAGTCCTCTTGGCCTCAATTCTTCCCTACTTAAAACCATTTAGAAAACTGTTCTTTCTTCCCTTTCCACAGGTAATCCAGGCATGACTGGTATCCTATGTGCTTTGACTAGAGATGTGGAGGCTCACAACAGGTGTTATATCTGGACACCCTTGGGCCAGCTCAGGGTGGCACATCTGGACCCCACCTCTTTTTACCAATAGCCCCACCATGTCGAAGTTCCTCACACAGACCCACTGAGACCCCCGGGAGTGGAGCTTGCATTCCCACACCACTTTCACAGCTTTTCTCATGAGGAGCAGACCTCCCCTACCACAGTGTCCTCAACTGGGGGTGACACTGCCCCTCAGGGAAGATTCAGCAATGTCTAGAGATGCTTATGACTGTCACACTTGGGGCGGGGGTTATGTTACTGGCATCTGGCAGGTAGAGCAGGAATTGTGCTAAATATTCTACAGTGCATAGGATGGTCCCCACCACACACAATTATCTGGCTTCAGATCAGGAAATGCTGCCCCACAGAGAGGCATTTGTCTGCTTCACCTACCCCTGGAATCCTGGTGAACTGATTTTCTCCTTGCTATGTATAGGCTAATATAGTGTCTTCTCTGTTAAAATTTCTCTGGTGACTTTTCCCTACCCAGGACCCTGGTGGCATTCATGACTCTTCCTTAACCTTTAGTAACTTCTCCCACCCATCCCCCAACATGGTCATTTAAATTCCATCTTATTCCTCTGTAGTGTTTTCCTTTCCTTCCCCCTTCATCCCCATTCCTTGAACCATTTCAGGATCTCTCTCTCTCTCTCTCTCTCTCTCTCTCTCTCTCTTTCTCTCTCTCTCTGAAACTCTTATAACTAATTCATTGAGCTTCCATTTCTCCTTGCTCCAAACCTCCCTCTATATCTCTTCTGGATTCATCTTCAAGAAAACTGGCTCTGACTCACTCTCCTGTGCAGAAGCCTCCAGTGATTCCCCTACTATCTACAAAATGACAAGTCCTAATTCCTCCATAAGTGGTCCTCGCCCAATTTTGCATGCTTATCTACTACAATCCTCTAATTGTCCCTACAGTATGGTCAAGGTTTCTCTTGTCTTCCTCCCACTTCGCAACTTTTCTCACACTGGGCCTCCCACCTGAACCATCCTTGTCCATCACCTCTTCCCTTTCTGCCAAGTATCTACTCAAAGTCAGACTCATCACTGATCCCTGGCAGATAGCTCCATTTGCAAGAAATCGCTTTCCTATCTAACCCTCATAAATGCACTACCAGCACATTTAGTTTTGCTTCGTGTCATGTTTTTCTAGAGGAGAAGGGTGTATCTGGAGAATGGACTTTTCGTTAGGGCAAGTTCTCTGGTTCATTTTTTGCAATCACTCATGTCACTTATCGTTGAATCATTAATAAGAAATATTTGCTGATTGAGTGAATAAGCAAATGAGTCATTTAAAAGGAGATTACTATTTCTTAATACTTTCAGGTATATTCAATTTAATATACCTGAATATAATTTGATTTAATCCTCAAAATTGTCTTGTGAGATAGATGCCATTCCTGAAGAGAATCCTGAGACAGACACAGTGACTGAGGAGGAAAAGAGAACCAAGATACACAGAGCACCAGGCCTGTGTCTGCCACTTGACAGGTCTTTTTAACCCTCATGCAATCGTGTACGGCCAATAATACTAGCATGGTTTGGAAGTTGAGGACATTGAGATTCAGAGTGGTTACGCTGTTTGCCTGCAGTCACATAGCTGGTGAGTCTCAGCTAGTGAGTGCCACTGCAAAACTTGAGATGTATTTGTTCTGATCATGCAACCACTAAACATTCTATGAGGACTGAGGCTGGGTCTTCTAGCACCACATCCTGTTCTCTGTCCACTATGCCTTACCTGTGAGTGAATATAATTTCCAGGGACAAAGAAAGCAAAATAAAGTGAATGGAGAGATAATCACAGGATGGAATCAAGAGAGAGAATCTAAGTAAAATGGGATTGTCGCACGCCTTTATGAGTGTGTGTGTGTGTGCACGCGCACATGGGGCACCCTGAGATGAGGGTGGGGCACCCATCTGCTTTCAGCCAAACTTCTCTAAGATGAATGGGAAATGACAAAAAAAAATTGTTAGGTTTGCATATGTGCATTTCACCTTAATTGTGGAATTCTGCTATCAAAGAGAGAGAAAGAGAGTTATAAAACACTATGCAGAACAGACAGCGTGTGATGGCAATTCATTTTGAAAACGCATGGCCTGTCTCGTGGAAACACTTTCACTATCTAAACCAGCCTGTGAGTTATGGCCTCAGAATAGAACGTGTCCTGTGTTGGCCCTTACTGCCACCACAGGCTGACAGCCAGGTCTGTGCTCTCTGAAAAGCTTTTAGAAGCTCTCTGCCGCATTGCCTGTTGGGACCTGTAGCTTGCACAATCCAGATAGGAGATCTAAATTCTCCAAACCTAATGCAAACGGAGGCATTATTCTACAATGCACGGGATGGTCCCCACCACACACAACTATCTGGCTTTAGATCAGGAAATGCTGCCCCACAAAGAGGCAATTCCCCGGAATGGAAAGAGCGCCACTTTAGGTCAGAAAGTGTCACTAGCCAGTTGCTGTCTCCTAGCCTTAGTTGCTTCCTCTGTAAAATGGATATGATAATACTTACCTAACAGGATAGGATTAAACACTAACTGAGGAAATCCATTCACAACTGGGCACAGTTGCTTCTGCTTTGTTGAAATAGTGCTCCCTCTTCCCATGTCTAGTTTTCTTCATATATATGCATGGGAGCTTTCATTTAAGCACCAAGAAAGAGGAGAAGTGGTAGAAGGGAAAGGTCTGGCAAAGAGATTGGAGGGGGATGGAATGTGGGAAGTCCATGCCCAGGTACCCTCAGCTGATTTTGAATCCCCCCTGGAGGGCGATGATACTGGAAGGAGCTGACAGAATGATTCCAGCTTTGTTCTGGTGACAACATGGTCACCAGGGTTCCTCCCCCATCTCTGCCCAAGTTCTAGTACCACTATGGCACCTCAAGAGTTTGAAACTTTAGGGGCAACTCAAAGAAGTAGTTTCAGCGTGGACATGGCAATCTCACCATAGCCAGAGCAGACATGACATCTCTCCTAGAAGCTTACTGGTTGGCATCAACAGGATGGCTGAACATACATTTCATGGGTTTGTTTAAGGTGTGTGTGTGTGTGTGTGTGTGTGTGTGTGTGTACATGTGTGTGTTGGGTTGGGTGATGACATTCCGCTCCCTCACTGGAGAAGCCTGCAAAATATTCAGCACATTACCTGGCACAAAGTCTGCAGACAGTAAATGAGCATCTCCTGCCTGCCGCCTTCCCAACCTCCCCTCCGCCCTTTGTAAGATTACATGTCTATTATATCTGTTTTCCTCCTGATTGCCTCCTCAGTCCCCGGCTGCAGCCAACAGACATTAGTGCTGGGTTTTCCACTGGAAATGAAGTGGGGCTGGGTTAAGTAATTGGTCTCAATCAGAGGCTTTACACCGGATGGGCTAATGCATGCCTACTGCTCCCCACTTCATATGGAGATTTGTATTTGCACTTAAGGGGGTGGGATGAGAGGGTTTCAGTGTCTGGCTCATTAGAGTAGAAATTAAAGACCTATTCTCAAAGAAGGCATTCAGCATTGTAAGCAGCTCTGGCCCAATCTGGGTGGTCCTTTGGGAAATCCGGCTTGGAATTGGGCTATAATGCAAAGCAGAGTCAAAGTTGAAACAGCAAACTCCCCAGGCTTCATCCCTGGGTCCCTGGTCTCCTCCATGAAGTCTTCACTCACAGCCTGGCGCAGGGCAGGCCCCTCCTCTGTGCCCACGGAGCCTGACCACACCACCCTCTCTAAAAGATCACCCAAGTGGTGGCTTGTGGTTTCTGTGCCTGGCCCAGAGCTCTGTGCACCAGTGTATGAGAGTCAGTGAATAAACTGGCTCTCCACAGCTGGGCCAGCTTCATCTGCCCCTCATGCAGGCAATCAGGGAGCCTGGTGTGTGCAGAAGTACTAAAAACCCTACTAAAACCCACAAGAAGTGAGTCGGCTTTGTGTGATGTCCATGTGCATGCAACTCTGAACAGTGCCCCAGGATAATCGCTTTCTCCCTGGTTCCCTAACCTCCATTCCCTCCAGCAACACGCTGAGTTATCTGGTCCCTGTCTAGTCTCCCCTATCCTCTGAGCATCTTGAGGACAGAGGCCCTGCTAAATCATCTTTGTAGATCCAGTGCTGGCACGTAGTAGGTGCACGTTTTACGCACTTATGGGAAGATTTTGGTTTTTAAATCTGGCATACCTGGACTGAAATCCCAATACCACCCTTATTCAGCTATGCAACTTTAGGAAAATTATTTCACCACTTTGCTTTAATCGCCCCTTCTATATAATGGGCTTGATGGTCATTAGGTTTATAAATATATACCTAAATGAGATATATATATGTACATATACATATATGTATATAGGTACTTAGATACTTTGTGTATAATATATGCAATACAAGTATATATAATACAAATTATTACAATATAATGTATATACATTATAATAATATAATATATGCATATATTATAATATATATAGTATACATTATACATTATACATACATGCAAAAAACACCTAGTCAATGTTTTTTGTATTGACCTGAATGGACACATTTCCAGACAAAAATCATGATGGATTCTCTTTCTCTTTGTAATCCTCTTACTTCTAGCCCTTTCTGTCATGGCCCTCTCTTGAGAAATACCTTCCTGTGGCCATTCAGGTGGGGGCAAGCTCTCAGCCAGTGCTCAGGACACCATCTGAGGGGCCAGTAATGGTGTAAGGGTTACTGAGAAACTGACACAGTAGACCGATGTGTGTCTGCCATTTTACAAGGATTTCAAGTATCTTTATGTTGTCACCCCATGGGTATTTACAGCTTAAACAAGGTCCCTTAAAGATATTGTAGTCTTTGAGTCTCAAACCAATAGTGACTCAGTGGATTGGTTTGTCATGGTCAGTCAGAACGTAAGTTGGGGGAGGACTGACCAGGCCTGCTTTGTTCACTGTGACCCCCCCACTCCACGATGCAAGGCGCATGGCAATCAATCAGCTGTTATATTTGGTCTATCGGGGCATGGGGCTAGACACTGTGCTGGGTACCAAGCACTCAACAATGAAGACAGCACAGTCCCTGCCCATCGCAGGGCACCATGTCTGGGACTGAGGACAAAGGAGAGCTGCAGAGGACCCAGCTGGGACATCCATGACCTACTACACATGCATGACTTGGGCTTTGAAGGAAGCAGGAGGAGGGGGCCAGGAGATTGGTTGATGCAGATTTTTTGTTTAAGACAGAGGAAGGAAGAGCAAGCATTGCAGATAAAGAGCATTAACAAAGCCATGAAGATAAAAGGGGGCCAGGCTAGGATGGGAATCAATCACCCAGCCGTCTGGTGGGTTAGAACAGACCACAAAATAAGGAAGCAGGGGCAGAAGGACAACCAAAAGTCGCATCAAAGGGCTCGGGGTTTTGTAGAGTTGGGGTGTTGGTGTTGGATTTTTTTGTTTTTTTGTTTTGCTTTTTGCTGAGATTGGGATGGTTTCCATCCCTGAGGACATGCAAAGCCCATGACCAGACATGTACTTTGCACTCTGGAAGCCATGAGGAGGAAGGACTGGGAGGGGCTGAGTCTGGAGGCAGAGAAACCAGCTTAGAGACTGGCTCTCAGAAACTGGAATGCCATGCACCTGCCAGGCCAGGAGAAATTCTTGGGGCCAAGAGAACAGGGAACGCAGAAGCACGTGGATTCTTATGCCAACCTGCACCAGGAGCATTCTGTGACCATGGAGTCACTTGACTTCTCTGGACTTTGGTGCCCATCCCCCAGGGCTGGCTCATCTCCACTGCCTCCTCCAGTTCGATGTCTTATACTTCCATAATCCTGATGTAAGAAGTCCCTCTGAGAACTGCAAAATGGGGAAACAAATATATATACATAGTATGTGTACACATGTACACACACAGACACACACACACACACACATACATATATACATATATTTCCAAGTCATTCAAGTCTCTTTTGATATTTTTATTCAAGATTTGCCTTCCCATGAGACACTCCAGGCTGTCAGTCTGTAATTAGACTTTCTCCCTGCTCATAAAGCCAATCTGTGTGGCGAGAGAGACAGAGCCGGATTAGCCCACTGTAAACAAATTTGGTCAGTCCCCTTCTCGCCAGCCTCGGTTCCAGTTGAGTGGATTTCAGCAGCTCCTGGGTGAATGTTAATGCCTTCTACGTACACAGTTGCAAGAAAAACAATAACCGTGCATGCCTCCCTTTCTTGACAATGCTCTGGGTCTCACGTTTCCAGCATCTTTGTGATGCAGCGTGGGCACTGAGGAAGGCAGTGCCGAAGAACAGAGTGCAAAGAGACTAGAAGGAGATTAAGACAGCAGGCAGGGCGCCTGGGTTTCAAGGCAAGCTCAGTCACTAATTTTCTTTAAAACCTTGCAAAAGTCACTTCAGCTCTCTGAAACTTGGATATGTTGACTGTAAGATGAGACTAAGAATACCTGCCTCGAAGGCATGCTGGAAAGAGTAATTGAGGTAACATCCGTGAAGACCTTTGGGAGAGTCCTGTGGACCAAAACCCAGCACAAGGATCACAGGCTCAACCTTCCATTGCAAAGGATTGGGGAGATGGGGTAGATACAGAGCATTCAGTACAGCCAGGCTCAAAATTCTTTCTACATCAGAGTTCTAGAAAACAGACCTGGGTACAGACAGATGCCAGTGTGCTGCCCTCTGATGAGAATTGCTCTGAAATTAGATGTAGGTATTCAATCTATAAGGACAGAAAGAAAAGTACTAACACACTTGAGTGCTGTGTTCTTCCTGTAATCCCATGGTAGCTTCAGTTGAGAATTCTTATACCCAGCCCAAAGATGAGGAAATTGAGTTCCAAAGAAGGAGGCGAGAGGGATAGAGGATTTGAGGCCAGGTTAGTCTGACTTCAAAGTCTGCCAATGGCCCCTGTGTTTGGCATTATAGGAGATTAATTTCAGAGTGAGATGGGGGCAAATACATAGTAGGTGATGAAGCAAATGCTATACTGGGCAGCACCACTAATCTTTTCAGGGAAGCATCGAGGGGGATGAACCTCTGCCATAAACTATAAAAGCATCATGTACTCCCCGCAGTGTCCCCAGCACCCAGAACACTGCCTGGACAGAGCAGGTGCTCAGTAGTCATGTATTGAATGAATGACTGAAACGTATGAGGGTCATAATCACCTGCTCAGCTTCTCTGGCTGATCACAAATAGTAAGGAAAAAAAAGAAAATCCTTTACATAAATTGTCCAAGGAATATGCACACATTTGTTGTAGTGATTATTTCTATTTCTGCTGCTGTGTAACAAACCACCCCAAGCTCAATGGCTGGAAACAACATGGGTGTATTATTTTCCAGGATTCTGCGGAAAGTTGTTTCTGGGGCTGCACCCGGATGAGAGCGACACTCGGCCAGATGTACAACATGGCTCCCATCATACAGGGTTTCTCTCCACATAGCCTCTCATCATTCAGGCATCTCATCTCGGCTTCCTTACAGCACAGCAGCTGACTCCCCAAAGAGAGTTCTTCTGCTTACATCACACTTGCTAATAATGTCCCAGCTAGGAGCCAAAGCAAGCGGCATGGCCAAGGCCAGGATCAATGTGGGAAGGGACCACACAGGGCATGAATATCAAAACGCACGGTTCGTCGAGGCCAGTTGGCCACATCTATCTTCATGAGCAGCACATAATGATGAATTAATATAGGCAAAGCACTTAGAAAGGTGCCTGGCACTTAATTGGCGCTACCTAGGTACCAACTTAAGTATTAGTAATAGCTAATTATTATTAATAGCTAATTATAGCATATTATTATAATAATTATTATTAAGTTCCTGATTGCAACTACTTTTATTGTATTAGATATAAAACAAAAAGCCCAGGCTTGGGAAGTTGTGTGCAGCCCTCAAACCCTGATCACATTATTATTCTATATTACGGATACTATGCAATTGTGTATAAGTAGCTGAGTTGGCAGCAAAGTATGAAGATGAATTCTTCTTTGTCTTCTCCCTCGCTCATTTGTCTTTACTGAGTTACTCTAAACCTAGGTGTACTTTGGCCCATTCCTGGAAGTGATATTGGAACCTAAGGGAGGATTACTCGTTTCTATTAGAAACAGTTTGCTCCATAGCATTCCCCAAAGCCCCTCCTGATAATAATCTCTTTCCCCTTTCCAGAGATGAACTTGGAGATGACTATCTCCAAGTTCTATCAGTTCTATCAGATGAGATGCAGAGGGAAATCAGCTGGGTAACCTCTGTACAAGACTAGCCACTTTGATTAGAAGAAAGAGATGGTCAAGAACCCTCATTTACTTTCATACTTTTGGACATAGCCATATGAGGACATGATTCCTGGAGATTCTTTTATACCTCTATTATCATCCTGAAAAGTATATGCCCTAGGTAGCTCTCTAAGACCAGAGTAAGAGATACATAGAACAGAACAACACAGCAAACCTGCTCACCTGCAGCTAGAATGTTACTCGATCAAATCTAGACTCGCCTTTTAGCTGCCATAGCCTGAAGCTGAGCTGTCTGGCTGAGCACAGATCTGTGGGAAAGAATATGGTTTAAACCCCTGAGTTTGGAGATAACCGTTATGCACAGTATCATTGTGGCAATAGCTAGTCAAGACAGCATCTTATTCCTTGGTCAGCTGTCAACTGAGTTGCACAATGTGAGGTCTCTGCCCAAGACCACACTGAAATGGATAGGAACATAGTAAAAAACTTCTTAAAGAGGTGCCTTAGAATTTGGAAACTCATGAAAACACAAAGACTGGTACCTACTGTTCTATGAAGGCAAGAGACTTGCTGCAGTGTCCATCTAAGCAAGGGTAGGTTGGGACCATGAGGAGTATGGTTGGGACAAGGAGGTTAGGACAGGCACTAGATTGAGTCCTATGCTCACTGCCGAAAGTGACCTAAAAGCTATGCAATCATTAATGAGATATGGGTAAGCAGATTTACATAGAGCTTCACTAAAGGCAGTGCCTGGGAAGTAAAAGAAACCGTATCTGGTTTGTACCCATGGTTTGAACTGTTCAATAGACCTGCTCTACTTAATGTTTCTCTCTGCCTAAAAAATTCAGTGCCACCTTCAAAGAAGGCAATTTCACAATGTACATTCATGTGAACCATGGACAAAATTATGGAGACTGGTCTCAATATGGCTCCCTTTCTGTTTACATTTTACTTCCTTGCTTTGTGCCAATAAACTGTTTAAATGCCTAGCTCTTGCAGGAGAAATATTTCCAGTGGTATTTGTATACATAATTTAAACCTGCTTGTCTCCAAGCTTATAGAAACATTCAAGGATTGTTAGTCAAGTGTAATTAACACTATTATTGCTAAAATTAAAATTATTTATGGCAGCAGCAGTGGCAGCTACCATTTCCTGAACATTTTCTACATGCCTAGTTCTGTGGAGGTGTTCTACATGCAATTTATCCAATTCCCATACCAGCTGAAGAGGTGGATATTATTGTTCTGTGTTTTCCCCATAATAATAAAATAGCATCTGTTTGGTACTGCCTCTTTATTAGGCCTTGGAGTGAGCTCTTTACCTGCATTGCCTTAAACCTTCTTCAACAACTGCATTGGCTGGAATGATTATGTTCCCATTTATCAGGTGAGAAAGCTGAGGGTCATGTGGGTGAGAGAACTTTGCCACATCACTTTCCATAGAAGAGACAATATCGGGATTAGAACTTTGGTCTGCCCACTTCTAAGCCCATGTTCATCCTGCTTCATCATTGGCTCTCAGAAACAGAAACTCCACTGCCACCCCTGCCACTCTGACCTTTGGGCTGCAATATAGATTGGTCTGACTGTCATCTCCAGAAGTCTTCCCTGGCACCAAAAAGCTAGATTACTGCAACTAGGTGCAATCCCACAGAGGCGAAATCTGGTGAGCTCAGTGTTAAGCAAGCACAAAAGGAAAGAAAACGTCTCATGATATCCAGCTAACGTCCTCTTGTTCCCTTTTCCAGCTTCTGCCACAGTGACAATCTGTTGCCAGCCCCAAGGCAGAGGGACCCCAACCTGCTGGTGCTGGGGAGTAGCCTGTGGGTATTAACAGGAAACAAACACACATTATTCTTTCCCCAAACTGCAGTTTATGAATCCCTTTTGTGTATCTTGAGTCTTGTATTCATTCTGCAAAACAAATATGCTCAATTTATTCACATCTTGAAGATGTAGTGTATGCCATACACTTGGCTGGGCAGTTTCAAGTATGACACCTCATTTAAATCTCTCGAGTCTTGCAAAGCAGAGATTGTGATTCCCATTTTACAGAAAGGCGAACCGAGCTTCTGAGCAATGGCATGGCATTCACCACCATCCACAGAGGCTTGAGCGCGGATCCTTTAGCACAAAGCTCATACTTGCTCCATAGCACTAAGGGGCTGCAAGATATCCCTGATTCCGACACAGCAGCCCGGCCTCTGCTAAATGCTGCTGCTCTGCTGGTCTGAGTTTGTCCCACACTGGATGCAGACGCACATGACTTGTCTTTAGTGCACAGTATTTCTGAGCTTTCTTGGGGAAACTGCACTCAAGGAGCCTCACTGACACCTTGACCTGATTTGATGACAAGATCTGGACTGTGAACCTGAACCTAACACTGTAACAGGTGGAGGCCTTGGGGGATCACTGGGAAGCAGGGAGCATGGTTGGCATGTGGAATAAATGAAAATAATTAGTGACCAGAGGGCAGACTAGCATAGTACTTTTAAGACATGATCCCCAAACTCATTGATACTCCTCCCTGAAGTGTCCCCTCCCCTTGAGTCTGGGCTCTGGGACTTCTCAGCCAATAAAATATGGCACAAGTGACACTGTATCAGTTTCCAGGTTCAGGCCTTCATAGACTGACAGCCTCTACTTCCTGTCTTTTGGGATGCTTGGTCTTGTAACCCAGCCATGAAACCAGGAGGGAGCCCAAGACACCCCATGGAGAGTCCCACGTGGAAAGGGACTGACAAGCAGCTTTGCTAGCCATGTGAGCTAGCCATCTTGGAAGAGGGTCCCCACAAGACCCCCTACCCGCCCCAGTCAATGCTGCGTGGAGCAGGGAAGAGATGACACTGCTGAGCCTGGCCAAATTGCAGCTTCCTGAGCAAAATAAATGTCTGATTTACTTTGAAACCACTATATTTTGGGATGGTCGGTTATGCCACAATATATAATCAAAAGAGATGCGAACCTAACATCGTCAGAGCCTATACCATGTGGCAAGGTCATTATACTGACACTCATTCTGAGGTTTTTATAGCAATCAGTCAAACAGGTGAAGAAACTGAGGCTCAGAAACAATAAATGACTTGCTGAAAGTCCCGTCCCCAGCAAATGGATCAGCATGGTTTTGAATTCAATCTGTTTGAGAATTCCAATCCCCAGCTCAGTCCTCTAACCCATGGGGCAGCAAGATAGATGCTACCTCTCTCCAGCTCCCAGCTGCCCGTTAGCCTGTCTCTAGTGAGACCCCGCATGGGCTCCGAGTACAAAACCAACACACCAGCTCGCTTTGTTCTTAGACTGAGTGGTATGCATGTGGAAATAAACACATCCAGTTATAAATTCTAGACACCACTACAGGGGGCAGGGTGGCGCAGAGTCATCAGGGTGCTGTGCCACCTCGAGCTCACCACTTAACCCCCCTGAGCCTCTGTCTCCTCATCCATAGATGAGGACAAAGATACCTGTTTTGTCCTTTTTTTAGAGTTTTTATAGGGATTTAATGAGAAATTGTTACATAAATGACTTAACTTAGTACCCAGCCCATGAGAGATATTTAGTAAATTGAGTGTCCTTTTTATTGCGGGTTCAGGCTCAGAAAAGTTTTCTTTGCCCTTCCCTCCTGACCCCAATAGAGAGAGCTCCCTAGGGTCACAATGGGACAGATGCATCCCACCTTGGAGCGTCATTTATTTTTCCCTCCCCCAAAAGATCTAGCTCATTTTGCCTCGGCTCTTCCAGCCCCTCCGGACAAGAAGCTCAAACACAGCTGCTAAGCTTTGCTCACAATTCCCCCTTCACGACTGACTGAGCCCTGACACCAGAAAGAAACATTCCGTTGAATCATGTAAATCCCCACTCATCTCCAAATTGGGTGCTGGAGTGCCTCGGGGAAGTGATTTTACAACCTCACTGACTTCAGCCAAGGTAGGCTCCGATTGCTCTTGCAAGATAATTCAGCGGGCGCCTGGCAGCAAAACCGAGCAGGCTTCCTCTCCTGACTAGAGAAGCGGCCCCCTGGGCTGAGGGAACAATCTCTTTCCCTAGAAGTCTTAAACAGTCTGTCTCCTGCCACCGTCCTGGACAGCACAGGTAGCATTGGGTGACCAGTGGCCCACAGCCTCACTTGAACACGGAATCTCAGAGGTGAGGGGGAGAGGGGTTGAGAGATGGTGACTCGAATACCAGGTTAAGGCTGCCTGGGCTTCCCCTCACAACCTCCTGCATCTCGAAGGCAGGGTTACGCTGTGATGGACCGCACCACCCTCGTTTCTTCACGCAAGAAGACACTTTCCAGCCTGCTGAGCCTCTGGAGATGGCTGTTATCTGCTCTTGTACCGCTGTCTTTTAAAAAAATTTATTTTCAAATCTGGGTCTTGCAATAGATTATTCAACTCAAGCCATTCGAGCTGCGCAAAGCACATAGCCAGGGTCCCTGCTGGGCCAGCATGGTCCTGTCTACCTAAGATGCTGCGGCCGGCACAGCCCCTCACGTTGGTTTGAAGGATTCCACACAGTTGCTAAGTGGCAGAATTAGAACTCCAGTTCTGCCATCACTCACCATTGCTAAACGCCCTGGGGAAAGTTCTTCCTGCTGGTTGTCTGCACCACAGAGGAACACACTCTCCGGACCAGGTAAGTGATGGCCCTTTCCTTCCCATCATGCTCAGCTGGAGGCCTTTCCAGACCTCCATTCATAGCTCACCTCTTCCGTGCCCTGAGTCAGTGTATTGCGGGCCAGACCCCTGCTCCGTCCTCACCAGCAAATTGCCCACATTGATTCTGGGCTAGGTACTGTGCTAAGTCATTGACACAACATTTTCTCATTACCCAGCATTTGTCCTGCAGCCCTCAGCTCGCTCTCTGCTGTGCTTGGGGACCCATGGCCTCGCTAAGCCAAAATTCCTACTGTTTGGACCCAGGCCATATTTCCCCTGCTGTTTGGGTCCTGCTGTCAGGGCTAGAGCAGATCAGCAGAAATTTTTTTACAGAGAACTGAGCCATGCAAGAGACTCCCAGGGAAGTCCAGTAGACCCAAAGCAGCATATGCTCACAAATCCTCTCCGATGTCTTCATGAAAAGCTAAGAGTGACTTACAGCCTTTCCTCGTCCACTGGTGGAGTCCAGGTGGAACAGTCTGTGTGAGCCCATCTTTCTCCTCCAAGGAAACTGCCCTGCCCACACTGCAGGCCCTGAGCCACCATGCTTAGCATGTGACTCTGCCCATCCTGGGAGCCCCTCAATCACACTAGGGATGGACCCCTGACCAAAGGCCAGTTATGACATGGAAAGTTCTGCTCCAAGAGGGGCAGGCTGGCCAATTCGATTTCTACTCTAAGAAGCCTGAACTAAAAGATACAAGGAGTTGTTAGTAGTAGAAGGTGAGGCTGGTTGGATGCTCAGAGCAATGATGAGGTGGACCAGAGACCTTGAACACTGATGTTATGTGCAAACAAAATCATGGCAATGTGGAAACCTGAGTTGCCAGAGCTCTGAGGCAGACCGAAGCATTGGAGGAGGCAAATTGCTGCCGAAAGAGAGGCAGAGAGAAACTGACACTGGAAGACAGCTCAACTGTGCTAACAGTCAACCGATGGGATGTGATGCACAAACCCTACAGCTTGTGTTTCTGCAGGTCCCTGGATACGGTCGCCTTGGTGGGAGGGCTGGTCCACGTGGCTCCTGTTCTTAGATTCTCCCTCTGACATCTTCACGGCTACGCCCGCCCTTCTCCTCCCCTTCCTGGTGCTGTCTGTGTAAGTCTCTTCATTACAAAGAAGAGAATGCTGCCAAAAGTCTAGTCTCCACGAAGTTGTATTGTGCAAGGTAATTGGTTTATTTGTATTTTACAGACTCTGAACTGAATAGAAGCTATACTTTATCTGCGGGCATCTAGAAAGCAAGGAGCTACATTTGTGTCCTGTCAATAATCAACCTGAGAGGTTACAATACCAGGCAGTTGCTTTGGTTGCAATTTGTGCCTTTGTCTGTGTGTGTGTGTGTATGTGTGTGTGTGTGTGTGTTTCTAGAGATTGAACCCAGGGACATTTTACCTCTGAGCTACACCCCAGCCCTATTTTGTCTTTTATATATATATATATATTTTTTTTTTTTTGCGGTACCGGGGATTGAACCCAGGGGGGTTCTACCTCCGCGCTACACCCCCGGCCCTATTTTTTACACTTTATTTTTTTTGAAACCGGGTCTCACGAAGTTGCAGAGGGCCTCACTAATTAGAGAGAGAGAGACAGAGACAGAGACAGAGACAGAAACAGAGACAGACAGAGAGAGAGCTGAGGCTGGCTGCGAACCCTGATCCTCCGGTCTCCACCTCCCAAAGTACTGGGATTACAAGCGTGCGCCACCACACCCGGCGTCTTTTATATTTTTTGAAGCAGGGGCTTGCTAGGTTGCTGAGGGTCTCAGTAAGTTGCTGAGGGCCTCGTTAAGTTACTTTAACCAACCACAAAGTTACACAATTTTTTTACTGTGTGTGTGTGTGTGTGTGTGTGTATGTGTGTGTGTGGTACTGAGGACTGAACCCTGGGGCATTCTACCTCTGAGATACACCTCCAGCTCTTTTTGTTTTTTATTTTGAAACAGGCTCTCACTAAGTTGCTGAGAGCCTCATTAAGTTGCTGAGGCTGTCCTCAAACCTGTGATCCTCCTGTCTCAGCCTCCCAAGTAATGGGATTACAGGCATGTACCACTCTACCCAGCTATCCCCATGTTTTTTTATTCTACTTTTAGCTTTTGTGACTTCGCATTTTGTAAATATTGCTATAACCTTTCTAAAACAAGAAAATAAATACATATTTATAAAGTGATTCAAAGTCAAGGCCCTCATAGAAACCAGAATTTACCTCAGGTGGTCCAAACGGAGATTTTTTTTTCTCCAAGGTTTTATGTTAAATTCATGAATAAAAATTTTTAATATACTTTTATTGGTGCATTGCAATTATATATCATATTGAGGTTCAGTGTGATAGAAACAAGCATGCACACAGCCCCCGTGTGTCTCCCTCCAGATCCCACCCTGCTCCCTCCCCCCTCCCTGCTCAGAATATTGAAATTGCTATTGATAACTTCACATATGTACATAGGATTGTTTGAACTGTTTCCTTCATCAAGTCTCCCTTTTCCCCTTCCCACCCCCCAAAAGATGTTTTAATCACAGAGCTTCTCATGGAGGCATGAACAGAGCTGAGGAAACGGGCAAGGGAGGATGAGGCACCCAGAGACCAGCAAGGGCAGGAAGCAATTAGCACCCAGACAGTGCAGGAACCTGGGGGTAGGGGCAGGTAGAGAGGAATCCCTAGAGCCCAGGGGGACCAGGCCATGGAAAGGGTGCTGGAAGGGTACAGGTACTGCCTGAGACCTACACCAAAACAGGGAGAAGGCAGGACAGAGAGCCCCTGACTCCCTCCTCACCGCACCGTGGGACCTCCTGCTGGAGCTTTCCAACCTGATGCAAGCAGGGAAGAGGCACAGATGGTGGGTCCCCTATGAATCCGCCTCCCGGGCACAGACCAGGGCTAAGTGGAGGGTGGAGGTGGAGGGAAAAATTGAGAATAAACAGCGGAGATGAACTTGAGGTCTTAGATTTGAACATAGTCACAAACAGGGAAATAAGAGACTTGAAGAAAGCTAATATTCATTGAACCCCTATGATGAGCTAGGTACCTACCCATACTGTCTCCTTTCATCTTTAGGACATTCTGTGGGCTAGGCAGTGTGGAAACCAAAGATCAGAGAGGGTAAGTAGTTTGCCCAAAGTCACGCTTTGCCTCACAGAAGCAGTTCAGGCTGCTTTCCTGGTGCCAAGGACCCCACTTGTCACATTACACCAAGATTTTGCTAGCCAAAGAGTGCTGTTCACCAAATCCCTGGAAAGGGCATGAGGGATCTTTGTTTTTGCAGTACTGGGGATCAAACCCAGGGGCATTCTACCACCGAGCTAGGTTCCTAGCCCTTTTTCTATTTTATGTTGAAACGGTCTCACTAAGTTTCTGAGACTGGCCTCGAACCTACGATTCTCTTGTCTCAGCCTCCCAAGTACTGGGAGAGAGAGCTTTGAAGATAATAATTTCATTTATTAAAGCAGGGGCTCTTCTAAACTTCGTTATATTGCATTCCTCTAGCAGTGGAACTAATACAACTATACTTCCTAAAATAATCCTATAATGCTCATTATTCAACTATTTGGACAAGATTATTCTGACTCACATTCCTTGTGCTGTGGGAAGAATAAGGAGTTATTATATATACATAGTAATGGTACACACGCCCTCAGTCACCTCCCCCTAAGCCCATCAAATTCTACTGCCTTCGGCACAAATATCCCATGTCCACCAGGGCCAGAATTCACATCTTCTGATTTGGGTTTTAAACATAGTTTTACACAGGATAACTATCTTTCTTTTTTTTTTTTTTTTTGGTAGTTCCTTTCAATTTCCCATTGTCTGAATCACAGCCATGGAATAAATTGAATCTTTTTCTAACATAGAATATATTACTCTTGAAATAGTAGGAAATGTTGATAATTGCCTTTTATTGGACTCACAAATAATTTATAAGTTGGTCCTGTTTAAAAAAAAAGTATCATAGTATTTTATTTCTTTGGTTTCTTCCTTGAGGCTTAGAAGCAGCCTCTAAAAATAGCTTTCTGTGCAGAGATGGGCCTAGCGCTCCCCCTGGTGGTCATGGTGCAGGATTGCGGGCTCAGTAAATGGACCCAAAGCTGCAGACCGACCCTGCATTTGAATAATTCTTTCTCCCCTAAGTACACAGAGAAATTTGATTTATTCTTCCCAGTCATATCTGCATTACAGAGCACTTCTCCTTATAAAGTCCATCTGCTTTGAGGATAAGTAAATGATCAATCTCCCACATGCATTATCATGCGGCGAACATTTCTGTAAGGTAGGAACACAGCCTCCGTGGGTCTATCTAATGTCAGGGAGGCTGAGAGTTTCTTCTTTCCTTTAGAAGGTACTGAAGAAAGAAATACAAATTGGCCTTTAGGTAAGCAGGCAATATTTATTGAAGGGACTGACTAAATGTGAATCCATATCAGAGGAGGAACAGGGTGGGGAGGAGATGGAGGCTGTGGGATGAGATGCTTAGCTGAGAATCCTGCAATCACGTCCAACCTGCAGGAAGCAGGGTCCTGGAGTGACCCCCAACAGGGAGGGCAGATAGATGCTCTCCCTCCTCCCCTGGGCACATAGAAGACTGCGGCTGGATCAGGGCGGTGCGACTGAGCTCCGGTCAACAGCAGGAGGGATACAGCATTTCCCGGCCTCACCCCGCCACATCCCTAGTGGTTTTTCACACTCCATCTGTGTCCACACCAGTGAAGATGAAGTATTCCAAGATGTTGGGATCCCCACGAGGAAAAGGGTTAAATCCATGAGTCATCCGTTAGAGGTCACTCACCCAGGAGAGCCACCTGATTCTCATCAAACTGTGATGGGAAGCACACCCACGCATGCTAATGCACTGAGATCTGGGAGCTATTGGCTAGAGCAGCCAGGGCCAATTACCCCAATTATTAAAACAAACCACTGTATCTTGGGGAGCCACAGTTTTCTCATCTAAACCTAGGGTTACTGTGGGAAAACGCAATGAAACGATGTATGTGAAAATAGTTGGAACACAGGGCTCAGTAAATGCTGGTTAAAAAGCCATTGTGAAGGGACTCCAAACAAAGAAGGTGAAAGCTTTAGATAAACAAAGAAGATGACCTAACTGAGGGAGTTGGGAGGGGGGTGGAGGGTAACACACTAAAGCGCATGAGGTATATATCCAAACTTATAAAACTCAAATCACTGTGCAAAGCACTAAAGGGAGGGAACGGGGAGGGAACGGGGTGGGATTTGAGGGAGGGCTAAACGGGCAATGTGTGCATGTATGACTCTTCTAAACTGACACCTGTTAAATGTATAATTACAATGCACCAATAAAAAAAATTAAAAAAAATAAAAAAGAAATAAAAAAGAAAAATAAAAAGCCATTGTGTCTAACATACACAATACTTTCACTCTGGGTTTTGTTGTTGTTGTTATCACCCAGGTTTTTATTTGCAAGGAATAGGAAGACCCAACTCCAACTGGCAAACCAAATAGGGGATTTTAGTGGCTCTCAAAGCTAGAAACTCCAAGTGTAGAATAAGCCTTAGGGCTGGTTTGACCCAACATCCAGCAACTCAAGGACCACCCTTTCTTCTGCCTGCTAAGCATCACTTTTTAAATTTTATATTGGCACAGGCAGAAACTTCCTCAACAAGACCACCAAAGCCCAAGAAATTAAAACAAGAATTAATAAATGGGATAGCATTAAACTAAAAAGTTTCTGCACATCAAAGGAAACCATCAAAGAGTCTAAAAAGAAAGCCTACGGAATGGGAAAAGATCTTTGCCAGCTATCTCTCCGACAGAGGACTAATATCTAGAATATACAAAAAATTTAAAAGACTCTACACTAAAGAAACAACCCAATCAAGAAATGGGAAAACGAAATGAATAGACACTTCACACAAGAAGAGATACAAATGGCCAATAGATACATGAAAAAAAATGTTCAACATCATTAGCAATCAGGGAGATACAAATCAAAACTACTCTGAGATTCCATCTAACTCTAGTCAGAATGGCAATCATCAAGAAGTCAAATAACAATATAAATGTTGATGAGGATGTGGGGAAATAGGAACCCTTCTACACTGTTGGTGAGAGTCCAAATTAGTGCAGCCACTATGGAGATCAGTGTGGAGATTCCTTAGAAAACTGGAAATGGATCCACAATATGATCCAGGTATACCACTCCTGGGTATCTTCCCAAAGGGATCAAAACCAGAAAATTACAGTAATATATGCATACCCATGTTCATAGCAGTACAATTCACAATAGCCAAATTATGGAACCAACCTAGGTGTCCATCAACAGATGAATGGATTACAAAACTGTGGGAAATACACACAATGGAATTCTACTCAGCAATAAAGAACAAAATTATGTCATTTGCAAGAAAATGGAAGGACCTGGAGAATATTATGTTAAGTGAAATCAGCCAATCACAGAAAGTGAAGGGTCATAAGTTTTCTCTCATATGTGGAAGCTAGGGAGTAAATGGGATACCAGAGGGACTCCAGACAATGGAGGAGAAACCTCAGTGGAGCCAGGGAGGTGGTCTAAGGGAAGGGGAAGGGGAAGACTGAGACTCATAAACAGAATTACTACCATAGACTAAGTGTACATATGTGAATATACCAATGTCAATTGCAGTACTCTATATTCGGAAGGGGGGAGATGGGGGGCACCAAGTGCTGAGTGTTTGTATGCCAATGTCAACATGATTTACATTATGATGTGAGACTATAATGCACCAATAAAAGCACATTAAAATATTTTTATTGGTGCATTATAATCACACATCATAATGAAGTTCAGAGTGATAGGGACATACATGCACACAGCACTTGGAGTGCTTCCCCCAGGTCCCCTCCCCCACACTCCCTCTGTTTCCCCATACATGATATTGAGATCCGCCTTGATAATTTTGTACATGTATGGTATCATTCTAACCTGTCTCCCCTGACAGCCAACAGCTCCTGCTACGCATTCCAAGTAGACTTTGAGAGCACAAAATCTCCTCCCAGAATTCTAAGAATCCTGATTCCTCTGACTGGACTGGCTTAGGTCACATGCTCACCCCTGAACCAATCACTTTATTGAGATGGAGAGCATGTGCTGATGACCTGCCAATCAGGTCCCTCATCTGGAGCTAGGGGCAGGATCAGCTTTCCTTAAATCACATAGGTTTGTGGGAGAAGAATAAAGGCACACATTTTAAAAAGAAAAAAAAAAGATGTTTTTAGGCAGAAGAAATGGGGAATCAGAGAAAATGGATGCTAGATAGGCTACCAAAATGCGCCTCAGTTGGTATGTTTATTTCCCTTAAAGCAAGAAACAAATTGCACAGGTACATGGTGAATGTTATTTTGTGATCACTCAAAATAACCTCTCAAAAATCTGTTAGCTAACTGGATATTATGGTTTTCAACTTTCTAACCTCTGACAAGGAGTTTCCTAAAATATCCTCAGATATTGACTTCTTGAAATATGCTCAGATATTGACTTCCTGTCTCACTTGACAGTGTGGGGATTTAAAAAATAAAGTCTCATAAGAATAAATTACTTTCTTGCTCTTTTGCTTTCCTTTTTCCTCTTTATTTCTCTGTACTTCCTTTGATTCTGCACAAGTGTTTTAGAAAGGGCATGGTGCTGTACAAATAGAAGGGATTGATCTCCTCTTGATGGCTAAGGTAAATCAAAGGATACTTTAATCATAAAATAATGAGACTGATTTTTAGACAGGCTACTTTCGTTTGGTGTTGGAATGAGTACTGCTCTTCTGAGCAGTCACCTGGAGAGGTGATCTTCACATCCCAATGAGTATCTGAGTCACAGCACAGCTCGTATTAATTACACCTCAATTTTAACCCGAAATTGTAGTATCTTGATAGACCACATGGTACCTCTGATTTGATTTCTGATCCCCTGCAAGGTTTTTATAAAAATGAATCTACCCTCCAAAGCAAAGATTTGTCTTCTTAAATAACATATCTTAGGATGGGAAGGCAGTTGTTCAGGGAGAATTACAAAAATATTTCGATTCAGCATTAGAATAAATGTTAGTATACTCGGGCAGAATATGTTTTATTTGTTCAATAGAAGACGAGGAGGAAGAACACGGTAGGAGAGGAGGCAGGAAGACGGCAGGGTGTTGAGTTTTCCCTCCATGTCCAATAGACTCTGAATACCACCGCCTTTCGCCCCCCCCCCCAGCAGCAGAATTCTCCTGAGGTCCAGACTAAACCTGAATTCCTCCACGTACCATTCAGAGCCCCCACACAGCCTGCTTTTGCCTCCTTTGTGGCCATTTTCCTGACACACATGCCCCGCAATCCTGTTAGAGGGAAACTCTTCCTGCCCACCGGGGATGCCTGGACTTTTCCAGAATCTGCGGTTCTAGTCATGTTGTTGCCTCTTCTGAAACGCCCTTCTATCGCAGCTCACCAACATCCAGCACATGTTATCACCTCCAGAAAGCTCCCTTAAGCACTCCCCTCTGCAAAAAAAAAAAAAAAGACTTTGGTTTTGTTTTTTTGGGTAGTTCTGGGGATTGAACCCAGGGCCTCAAGCATGCAAGGTAAGAACTCTACCACTAGGCTACATCCCCAGGATTATTTCTCTTTTGATCTTGTATCTTTAAAAAAAGGGGGGGGCAGGGCATGGTGGCTCACATCTGTGATCCCAGTACTTGGGAGGGTTCAAGACCAGCCTCAGCAACTTAGCAAGACTCAATAACTTAGAGAGACCCTGTTCCAAAACAAAAAATAAAAGGGACTGGGGTATAGCTCAGAGGTAGAATATCCCTGGGCTCAATCCCCAGTATCCCACACACACACACAAAAGAAAAAAAGAAATGAAAACCTAGTACCGTACTTGCTATTTTCTCTTGTCATAGTTTATCACGTGTGCCTGTCCTGAGAAAGAGTGCCCATGGGCCCGTTCTTCACCCCCGCCCTGCTCCTTTCTATGTGGCAGGACATCTGGCCCCTACAGGCTGCGGGCTCAGGCTCCTGCATCAACCAGCTTCTGCCTGGGCTTGGCCAGTGGGAGGACCAACAGAAGGCAGAAGGATGAGAAGAAGGGAGGAGCCAAGATATTTCTTCTTCTCTTCTCTAGAAGCCTCCAGAGGTGTCCATGTCAGTGGCAACTTCTCTCCCTTTGCGGTTCTAGCTTCCTCTGAGTGATTCTAGTTCCTGGGCCCTGATGTCTTCCTCTCTTCATCCCTCCAGCCCAAAGGCTCCCAGCTGTTGCTAACCTCTGGCTTTCCTCACGACTCTCCTGTTGTGATCAATTCTCTGTATTAAATCCCCTCCATTTTCACTATTTAGTACAATTTCTGTTTTCCTAATTGGACCCTGACAGATATATCAGCTCCAGCCAGCAGTACCAAGAAAGGTTGGCTTAACAATAAAACAATGGCGACGATTTTTATATTTCCTCTTTCCAGGACATTTTTATAGCTCTTCCAAAAATAGCTTTTCTTAAGCCCTATTCACTTTTCCTAGTTGGATGCCCCACCCCCAACCACCCTGTTCAAGTTTACCCGCACTGGGTTCCTGCATGGCGTCCCCATCACTGGCAGATGGTGCGGGCATTGGGTAGAGAGTGAAATCATCAAGACTGGAATTGTTGCAGAGTCTAAAACACCGAGGCTGTTGGCTGGGCCCTTAGGACAATGGCGAAGGATTCATTCATTATCCTTCTGCTCTTCAGGTCTACATGTGGCTTTAGCCAGAACGAGGCCAATTTGCAGTTAGTCTCAGAGCCCAGAGCAATTTGCTGCTGAAGAGAAGATTCACATTCATGGCCAACATGGAAGATTTGGGTATGATGCTGGCTGCTAAAATGCTCCCCTGCGAGTGAGGCTGGCACGTGGCTGGATGGTCTCCTCAGTGCTGCCCAGAGCATTATCGTATTTCCATGGTCTGGAGGCCAAGTGAATGGAAACCAAGCATTTGGAAAGAATGTGGGAAGGGCCAGCCACAGTGGAGAGGATGGCGTGGCCCACCTTCCTGCCCCACGCATCTCTCGAATCACATTGATCTTTCTTATCTTGGCTGCAAATGAGACTAACCATGTCCTGAAAAGAAGCTTAGCCCTAAAATGAAAAAAGGAAAGTAATATAACCTAAAGAAATCTCACCTGAGAGGTAACACGTTTGTAAACATTTATTGTAGGCTTAGCATTGAGCTGGACACAACAGACAAGAACAAGTAAGAAATAATTTCGTTCTTGAAGGTCCTGCTACCTACAAAGGGTGAGGGGAGATAGACACAGGGACAGAGAGGGGAAGGCAGGCTGGCAGGCTGACCTGGAGCCCACATGCACAGCAGTGAGGAGCAGGTGCTCTGGGAGGCTGGCCAGGGCTAGTCCCAGCCCTCACACTCCCAGCTTAGTCACTTGGTCAGTGTGACTTCCACTTCCCTGAGTCTCTGCTTTCTCATTTGTAAAAGAGGGATTTAGTGCCCACCTCACACTTGTTTTGCATGTAAAATGGAGTTTATGTGTAAAAGGTTCTTCACACCCTGTCTAATGCAAAGCAAGTGCAAGAACACTGGTGTGGTCACGATGCCCACCCTTGGTGGTGGCAGTAGAGGAAACTCCCCTAACAGATTTATGGGCTGTGAACATTGCAAAGAGGAACGGGGGCCAGAGGAGGAAGCCCAGGGCAAATGCCACGTGGTGACTCCAGCTGACAGCCTGGCCTGTGGGCACTTGGGAAACCCCTTTTGAGACCCTCAGAAATCCCAGGGAGGATGGGGAGTTTATGGATACACACAGGGTGGGTTCTGCAGTAGCAGGTGGATTTTTTTTTTTTTTGCGGTACTGGGGATTGAACCCAGGGGCGTTCTACCTCCGAGCTATACCCCCGGCCCTATTTTCATCCTTTATTTTGAAACCAAAGTTGCGGAGGGCCTTGCTAAGTATCTGAGGCTAGCCACGAACCTGGATCCTCCGGTCTCCGCCTCCCAAGTACTGGGATTACAAGCGTGCGCCACCATGCCAGGCAGCAGGTGGATTTTGAGAGGACACTAAGGGGGCTTTGGGAACAGGGGACTGGGCTAGCCACCTACTGCTGTGCTCAGGAAAGGCTCAGTGCAGGGCCGCTACTGGCATGAGGTCTCAAGGTTAAGCGGGAGGGTACAGGTGGGTCGTAGATATGCCAGAATGGTGTTCCAGGTAGAAAAAACAAGAGAAACCCTCAGAGGCAGCACCCAGAGTCGCGAGCCCAGGAATGAATAGATCTAGCATGGAGGAGCAGGGAGCCACAGCCAGAGGGGCCAAGAGCCCTGTGTGTCTGCAGGAGGAGTTGGACTTCGCCGTAGACGGGAGAGAGTCAGAGATGGTTTTCAGTGGGGAGAATCACAGTCAGATTTGCCTTTGGGACAATCTAGGAACACCAAGAAGGTCCATTTTATGTGAGGCCTAAACCCCCACAGAGGAGATGGAACGAAATTGACCAAAGAGATGTTTCTGAGGACTAGTCATTTCCTGAGGTAAAACTAGACTCCAAATCCCTTGCAGGGAGGCAGTGCAGGGAAGGAGAAATGGGTCAGAGGAAGAAAAAATGATACTGAACTTTCTGGCAAACTTTGAGCAAACATATTAGTGAAAAACAAGGAACTCAGCAATAAAGTTCCTGAAGAAAGCAGACATTGTAATGCCGGCAAGGACGGTGGCTACTTTGTGCCAGTAAACATCAAGCTCCAAAGGCAGGGCTGGGCAGCCTGGGCACGTTTGCTGACTGATGTGAATGAGGTGCGATCAGCTGCATTGAGAAGCGAAGGGCGGGTGGGAGTCAGAGATGCCCAGAGATCCTTCTCGGGAATGTGGCTGAACTAGATGCCACTTAAAGCCGGCTTAGGGGTCAGATCATGGTTACATCATGGCCTTGTTAAGTCTGAGGTGTCTGTGGGACCCCCCAAGGAACGATCCAGTGGGTCACTGGATATATGGGTCACTGTGAGTTGGCAAGACACAGAACCTTGCCTCGCTCAGCACACCCAGTAGGTGTTCAGGAAATATCTGTTGAATGAATGAATGGTTCTGGAACTCCGGAATGACTGGACTTCTTGATCACTTTCTGCAAGGTGTGGGCCTGTTATTTTATTCTGTTACTTTCCTTCCTAGCAATTAAGGGCAGGAGTGCTCGCGTCACGATTCACCTGTTATTTAATACAGACTTCAGGTTCCACGGAGTGAGGACACTGTGCTTTTTTTCCCCTTTGTATGTGTTGGCCTAACCTAGCCCACAGTGGAAATTGGGTAAACATGCGTTGAATGAATGAAGGGCTAGGGACGGGGATGTGGCAGGGAGAGGACACAGGCGGGATCCAGGAAGAGAGGCCATAGTGAAATGGGTGACTGCACCCAGCATGGAGCCTCCAGGTTCAAGCTTACTTGTTTGCAACACTCTTCCCCAAACCTCCCGACACCCTCCTCCTCCACATGCCACACCCTCAAACCCAGGCCCAGTCAAAGCCTTTCTTGGAGCTGGACGTGGTAGTACATGCCTATAATCCCAGTACTTGGGAGCCTGAGACAGGAGGATCACAGGTTCGAGGCCAGCTTTGACAACTTAGTAAGACCCTGTTTCAAAATAAAAAATAAAATAGGGCTGAGGGTATACCTGGGAGGTAGAGTGTCCCTGGGCTCAATCCCCAGTACTGAATAATAATAATAATAATAATAACAATAATAATTAATAATAATAAATAAAAAGCGGCCAGGCACATGGTGACTAGAGCCTGTAGTCCCAGTACTTGGGAGGCAGAGACAGGAGGATTGCAGGTTAGAGGCAGCAATTTAGTAAGACCCTGTTTCAAATTAAAAAATTAAATAGAGCTGGAGATCTAGCTCAGAGGTAGAACGCCCCTGGGTTCAATCCCCAGTACCAAATAAATAAATAAAAATAATAAAAACTAAAAAGAGCTGGGAGGTAGAATGCCCCTAGGCTCCATCTCTACAATAAATAAATAAATAAATAAATAAATAAATAAATAAATTCTTTCTCTGAGCTGCTGTTCTCTCATCTGTAAAATGGGGATTTATGATGTGCCCTGCCTCCTTCATTAGGTGGCCATGGGCATCAAATGAGGTAATTCAATCCAACAAATGTTTATATAGGTGATTAAATGCCACCGTGATAAATGCCTTTGAAAAAATACACGGACCTCCGTGCTCAGTTCCACCTGGCAAATGCACACACAGATTGTGCCACCGTGGCTTGAGGCAGCATCCTCTGCTCTGGGAGACCGTGGGAAACAGTATTGCATGCCACCTCCCTTCCCAGGAAGCCCTTCATTTCAATGACAAAAGACTTTCATCTTGCATCTGAGCAAGGGCCAGAGAGTCTGTCCCAAGCAACCTTTGTGTGCAGAGTCATTTGACTGAGATCTGTCACAGGGGCCATAGTGTGGGGCCTGGCTGCACCCCACCTCCCCTCAAGCTGTTGCACCAGCTCTTGGCAGTGTGGGGCCTGAGCCGATGGCTCCACTAATGGCGTAGCTAGTGAGCAGGGAAATAGACTGGAGAGTACACAGGATGTGCACTTCCTAGGGCAGCTGCCAGGATGACCGAGGGTCGGTTGTCAACAGTACCTTCTGAACACAGCAGCCGGGCCTTTTCCAGTTTTGCGGAAGGCAAATCTGGTACAAGCTGTTCTTTCTGGACTGCCCCAACCTGGGCCACGTTGGGACTGAGATTCAAGTCTGTTTCTCTCTCTTTTCTGGAGAAGAACTCCTCCCGTTCTGGGAAGAGATGTGTGTCTCCTCCTCTATGGAAACGAAAGGTGGGGAACTTCCCCCCATTGCTGAGTGCCTGTTAGGTGCCAACTGCTACACATGATTCTTTATAAATCCTCTATCACTTCGTAATGACTACTGCCTGAGAGTTCACTGTGGAGCCCCATTTTACGGATCAGGCAGCTGAGAGACAACCACAAGGCACCGGGTCAAAGACAGCTAGTAAGTGGTTGAGCTGGGATTGTTAAAAAATCAAGCACGGTGTTTCCATAGCATGTCCTCCATGTTTCTCGCAGAGCACTGATTGTGTGGCTTTGAATTTATCTGTTCACAAGTGATTCTCAGGTCAAGGATCTCTTCTAGTCTCTCTCACTACCTGCCCCACCTGACCACCAAGCCCAGTTGTGACAGTCCCCAGCACATCCTGTCCAAGAACACAGGGAAGGGCCAGCATCACGCCAGCAAGCGAGATCTGGTGTTGATCCTTCTAACCTGGTCCGGTATTCACTATACCCTGAGTCTTCTGTCACCAGAGTGTCATCGTGCCTCCCCTGTTCCCCAGGCGTGTTCCTGGCTCCATCAACCAGGCATCTTCCCTATTCTTGATTTTCACTAGGAGGTCTTAAACCCTGGTCCACTTGTCTGATGCCCTGAAAGCTTTTCTGGCCACTGCAGGTTCTCTCACTGGGTGTCGACATCCATCCCTGAGATGCCACCAATAATTCTTCTCTAATTAGCTGTCACTATCCCTCCCCTAAAAATGTGATGATGCCACCCTTATGAGCTTCTGCATAGTCTCCTCCAGCTGGCTGTACACTGTGGCTAACAGCACTTGACTATAACTCAAACAGACCTGAGGTTCGAACTCAGCTCTACCTCTTATAGGCTCTGAGGCCTAGAGGAACATTTTTAACCCTTTACACCTCAGTTTCTTTATCTATAAAACTAAGGTAATAATGCCTACCTCCTGAGGTTACTGAGAAATTGAATGGAATAATACATGTGAAGTGAAGGCATTTGTGCTTGCCGCTATTCCCAACAGCCCTGATCATGTCATTAGGCATTACTGTTGGACCTTCAATTCACCCCACAAGGAGTTAACTAAACCCACAATCAAAATTAGTTTCTTTATCTCCTACTACAACTGTTCGATTGCATCCGATTTTTCCACCAACCCACCATCAAAGTTTTACTATTTTTCAATAATGTACTGTAAAAAAAAAAAGTTATTTTAGTCAGAATAAGATAGGCCATGCTACAGTAACAAATAGTCCCCAAATTCTTGGTAACTTAATAAAGCAAAAATTTATTTATATTAAAATCTGGCGACTATTGGACAGATTTCTTACTAGCTCTTTTAGCAATAAGGACTCAGGGATCCAGGCTCCTTCAATTTTGTGATTCTGCTATCTTAAGCACATGAATTCTGAAGTTGCTGCAAAATAAGAAGAAAGTGGACAACTGACCAATCCCACAGGCCATATTCATTACTTCTACCATATCCCATTGACCAAGTCACATGCTTAAATCTAATTGCAAGAAAGTTAGAAATATAGTCTTCTCCCATACCCAAGAAAAGGAATTTGAAATTGTATTTGATGAACACAAAGTGTTTTCTCTGCCCTCTTTCCCTCCCTTCTTAAAGTGGCCTCCATAGCCCCAGCATGTGAGGAGTAATGACTGGATCTCAGACACATCAGCCTGTGGAACTGTTTGTTGATCAATACTGCAGCCATACCCACCTCAGACATAGCGCCCCCTTTACTTAACAGTCCATCCTAAATGTGGACCAGAGGTGCTTTCTTTTTCACTACGGCAGAGTTGAGGTTGAGATGAAATATCTAATTATAGCAGATTTTACCAACACAGTGGGGGGTATAGCACATGAGAAATAAAGTATGCTATAGCTTTCTAACTTATATTTTTCAAAAATGAAGTTTTTGAGTCTTCAGCTTGGGTCTTCCACACCCCTGTCCTGCAGCCACAGTTCAGAGGCCATCTGATCCCCTACTATCCAGGAAAGCCAGAACATGACTTACACCCACAAAACGCAAGCATGTCAGTGAAGGGGGAGCATTCAGAGTATAGGAGGACGCTATGCCTCCCATCTCACAGGGGAAACCAACGCTAACACTTAGACTTCAATAAAGCTTCCTAATACATAGGAAATCAGCTACCTGAATTATGATTCATAAGTCACTTAACCAATTGCTATGGTTTGAAGGTCTGTGTCTCCTACAAAGTTCATAGTGAAACTTAATTCCCAATGCAACAGTATTAAGAGGTGGAGTTTTGGAGGGGAATGGTGCATCCAGGAGTGCTCTGCCCTCATGGATGGGATTAGTGCCTTATAAAAAGCTGGAGGAAGCTAGCTAGGCCCCTTTGCCCTTCTTCCCTCTGCATGTGAGGATTCTGCTTTTAACTCCTCCAGAGGATGCAGCATTCAAGACGTCATCATGGAAGTAGAGGCTGACCCCTCACCAGACACCTGCTGGAATCTTGAACTTGGACTTCCCAGCCTCCACAAATGTGAGCAATAAATTCCTGCTGCTTAGAAATTACCCAGTCTAAAGTATTTTTGTTATAGCAGCACAAATGGACTAAGACACCAGTCGACCTGTGAATTTTGTAGAAAAACCTACTGTGCCTACATCCTAGTACTCTGAGCCTTTCAGCATTGCAGTCATATGGTATGACTATCTCTTGAAGTCCAGATCTAAGTAAACAAGACCCCAAAAGAGATGGGGATTCCCTGCTTGGGCTTTCTGTATAAGGGCCCACTTTTCTGAGTAATGAAACATGGGAATGATTGATATTGGTAATGATTTCCTACTTCCAGGCAAGCCCCATCTCCTGTCACAGGGGAATGATCTTCCTTTGATCTCAACAAGACAAGCATATCAGAAAACATCTTAATAATTCATCTGAGTGGTGCATACATAATGTAGCTGGCATTAGTGGAGGAACAGGGTTTCCTTCCAAGAACCTAAAGGGCTATAGCATCCCTAGCTCCAAGCAGGGCACCTGGCACAAAGTAGGTGCTAAGATTCTTGTGAAAAGACGATTAAAAAGAAAGCAACTTGCTTTGATCATGTTTGCTTAGAATCTTTCAAAAGAGCCCTTACTGAATTATTACATACTATTAAGATGTTTACTTCCATAAGTACAAAACTGAGATGTGAGCTTCCTTCAAGACAACAGAGAAACCAGTGGATAAAACAGTTTTTCCAAACTGCTAAAAAGGATATTTCTTGAACCCACAGACCTCCAAGATAACTCCAGATATTTTATCCTTAAATATATTATCATTAAATAATCATATACCTGTAGCAAGCAACCTGTTTTCTGTAGTGATTATCCATCCCTTACTACCTGCCCACCTTCCCTGTCCCCTATTTGGCTATTATCCTCAGGGTCCCCTCCCTCAAGTCCATGTGGGGCCAGGATGGAATGCAGGAAAGAACAATGGATTACAGAAAGCCAGAATTCAAGTGGAGAATCAGACCTGTGCTCTCTGCAAGGGCAGGGTATTTCCCTTGACCTTCCTGAGCCTCATTTTCTTCGCCTGTCAACTAGGGAGAACAACTCTTATCTCACAACATTGTCTTGAGGAATAGAAGAAAATATGTGCTGTGTAGTTTGTTACACGATAGACTCTCGATAAATTTAACTTCCTTTCCTCTTTTCTTCCTTTTGAAAGTCGTCAGCATATAAATTATACATAAATAAATTACACGTTGTGCTGGAAATCTGCAGACATGATTAATGTAACCAATAATAATTTTAATATTAATAATAAGTTACTCCAGCAGCTCCATCCCAACTCTGACAATCAATCTACCTACTCTAGTTTTGTCATCCTATAACAGATAATGCTCAAAGTTTACCCTAGGAAGAGGTGAATGCACATGTATTCCCATTTTCAGGTTTTTTTAATGCTCCTTTTTTTTTTTAGATTGTAGTATTCTGCTACAAACCATTACTTAGTGTGTAAAGTGTAAGTAAAACATTTGCCAAGAAATGAAAGACTGAGACATGATAGGAACCACCGAAAAGCTCCAAGCAGTGTCTAAGACTGAAAGTGAGGCTTGAAAATATCAAGAAATACTATTTGTACTACTCAGCGCCCCAAAGAATGGATGGGACATTTTTTTTTTTTTGGAGAGTCTGGCACATCATCCTCTCTACCAGAAGGAGCAAACTGAAACCAAGGGGCTTAAGAGACCAAAAATACCTAGAAGATTTCAAGCCTAACTTCAGCCTAAGTATCTGTGAAGCTTTCTCCCAAACTACTTTCAAAATTGAATTTGGAAAAAAATTGCTTCAAAGAACCCTTCGAGCTCTCAGATCCTGTGAGTTTATTATTCAACATTTCTTAAACAGAAGCAAACAGCACAGCTGTGAGCATGGGCTCTGGAACCAGGCTGCCTGGACTGAAATATCTGCATTTCCACCCACAGAAGAATGTGTGACCCTGCAGAGGTGAATTAACTTGTTCGGGCCTCAGTCTTCTCAACTGGAAAATGAAGATCATAGTAAGGACTAAATAAGGGGATATTTGCAAGGTCTCGGGCCCTGCTCCTGGCAGGCAGTAGAGCTCAATCAGCCATTTCCTTGTCCATTTCCTTGTCCATGATTAAGTGGCGCTCATGGGGACATTCACTCTGGCCTGTAGCTAGCAGCCGGTCACCAAGGCACCTTGTATATGGTAGGATCTCATCCTTCATGAGCAAATTCAAATATTCTTTCCTAAGATGTAGTAAGATCTGGTTAATCTCAGGTCAAATTTAACATCCAAAAACTTTCCCCATAAGGCCTTTTATTAGTACCCATCTCTTCTGCTGCTGCAACTCTCCCATGGAAACATGTGTGAGTTCTCTTCCTATCAAGCTGCATACAAGGTCCTGCTACTCATGAGATGGGGGCTCATGAGCAAATTGGAATAGGGAAATAAAACAATGCTGCTTCAGTTGTCCATCCAAGTACAGTGCATGCATTTTGACACCGACACAGAGACCAGTGGTTAAGGGGGAGAGGGCAAAGGAAGAGAAGAAATGACATGTTGGGTATCCACATAGCACTACACACCGTACCAGGTTTTGCACAGCCCTTAGTCCTTACGTCGGCCCTCTTACTTAGTTTGACAGATGAAGAACATACATGTCAGAGGGGTTTGGGGACTTTCTCAAGGCCAATAGCTTATGGGCAAACTGAGTTCAGTAACTTGAAGATCATAACACAGATAACGGGGATGGTATGCAGTTCCAAGTCCTAGTTGTTGGCAAAGCAGTCCTCACCCCTAACAGCTGCCATGATTAGTGCCTACTACACTGTAGGACCTACCGCTGTCTCTGACCCTGAACCAAACCCAAACGCAGACCTCCCAGCCCTTCCAGGTCCAGGGAGATCAGAGCCCTGCTGCCCTCCCCATCTCCTCCGCCATGGTAGGCTGGCCTGTGGCCACTAGGGGGAACCCTCACACTAAGAGCAAGGGGGATTGGCCAGCCCAGTTACCCCTGGGGCTGGGCCTGAGAGCTTCCCCTATCACAAAATTTGCAAATGCATGTACAGAGAGGCAAGTGACAGTCAGAATGCTGAGGGGAGGTTACAGGGGACCTTTGGTCTACACTCCATCAAGCACTGAGGAATGAGACTCAATAGGTCTACACAGCAGTGTTGATGAAACTGAGAGTCATGAAGTCAGTGTAGAGAGGTGTACTTACCGCTTGTTTAATTAAATGGCATATCATGGCTCAGAATAGAAGATATCAGCATGGTCACACACAGTAAGAGTGAGTTTTACTTAGAGAAATTTTATTTTACCATATATGTGTGTGTGCTTATGTACTCTCAGACAGGATGTAAAAAGTATATCTTACTATGGGTCACTAATTAAGTTTAAAATGCACTGACCTAAAAGCTTACATAAAATTCAGACATCCACACCCTAACCAGAGCTTTGATTTGGTATCTCACTGGGGAATTAAAGTCTGTACTTTTTTATTTTTAAGTGTATGTGTGTGTGTGTTACTAGGGATTGAACCCAGGGGTGTTGTACCTCTAAACCCTTTTTTACTTTTTATTTTGACACAGGGTCTTGCTAAATTACTGATGCTTACTAAATTACCTTCAATCCTTCTGTCTCAGCCTCCCAAAATATGGGGATTACAGGCATGCATCACTGTACCCTGCTAACTCCTGTACTTTCATAGGTCCTCAGGTGGCTCTGATGATCAGCCAGTTTGGAGAATCACCTATTAGAGGAAATGGGCAGCAGGTGGAGCTTCCTCACCTGCCCTCAATCTCCTCTCCCCTGGTCAGGTCAGGAGAAGCTTTTTAATTCATGAATTTGGCCCAAACAAAGCAAAATAAGTCCCACAGGCTGCACACAAGAAGGGCACATGTCACTGGCCCTGCCTGTCACCACCCCAAGGACAGCTGGGAGCCCCAAAAACTGGGGACTGAGTTTTGGGTTTCCAGTACCAGCTCTTTCAGAAAAAACAAACCAAGAAAATAATCACTTTAGAATCAGCTAGATCTGAGTTCAAACCTTGATTCTTTTACTTACTACGTGACTATGGACAGGTTATATAGTCTCTCTCAGTCTTAATTTCCTCACCTGTTAAAACGAGAATACTAGCACTTAGTACTTCCCAAGGACTATTGTAAGAGTTAAGTCTAATCGTGCACTCAAATACCTAGATAATACCTGCCCAAGCCAGGTGCTCTGTCTCACCTCCTTTGACTCTCCCTGTGAGCTTAGCCACACTTCTGTCCTCTTTGGGCTTTTGTGTTTCTGGCCATGAGAAAGTGTTGTATGAAATGAAGTAGCCATGGGCAGGGGTGGAGTTAGACCAAGGCTGTTGTTTATTACTAATGGGAATCACAGTGTCCAGCCTGAACATCCTGCACTAACTGGAGGGACAAGGTGTGCTCCATTCCTCATCAACTCCCCCAGGGACACAGGTGCAAAGTGAAATTCCCTGGAGGGAGAAACCAGCCCGGGAGCAGTGGGACTTGCTGGATCTGTGGTCAAAGGGTTCCCCCTACCTTCCCTGCAGGTGCCTGACCTTGCCAAACTCCGGGATGGAGTCCTGCCCACGCCCAGCCCCAGGCGAGGGAGGAGCCGCAGCCCAGGTGGAACAGGTGGAGAACCCCGGCTCGAGTGTGTCCCATGCAGCGGGAAGTGATTGCTCCCTGGCCAGCAGAGGTGGAGGAGAGAGCGCTGTTAGCCTCCGGATCCAGCTCTGGGAAGCCAGGTTTGACGCTCAGACTTTGCCCCGGAGTAAAGCAATGGAAGAGGTAAGGCGCAGTTGGGATCGTGGCTCTCAGTGCCCTTTCTTGCTGGTCTGGTTCCTTGCCAGGGACACAGCCCTGAGGAAAGGCTGCATGTGTGTCCCGCCTCCTGGACTGGAGTAAACGTGTCGGGTATGGTGTGGTGCTGGGGCTGGTGGTGAAGAGGACTGAGCTGTGTTGTGTGGGACAGAGACGCCGAGGAGTCCTGCCTCTAACCACGAGCTGGGTTTCTTGCCCACTTCCCCAGCCACAGGTCAAGCGCCTGTGGCCTCTGTGCTGACTTGCCCTTCTGGACTGTCTCTGGTTTCCTGGGAAGAGGCTGCCATGTGGTGCTGCCTTGTGGCTTTAGATGAGGCCGTGCTACTTAATAACTGTGGCCTGGGGTCACAGTGGTTGTCCTCGGTTCCTCACTGCTAAACTGGGGTTACACTAGAGTACTGTGCGAGATTATTGGAGGTGCTCGTAAATCTAGAGATGACATATAAGGAAGTCACCAAGTGAGGTGGCAATCCCCTCCCCTGGGAAAGTTGAGTGTTGTTTGCATAGTTAAAGATTTCTCCCCCTGACTAACCAGGTCTTCCTCTTTTCCTTCTCTGGTTCCCTGATCTCCTCTATTCTTTAATAAGTCAGTTTCTTTTGGATGGGTGTGTGTGTTTTGTTTCCACATACATTTGGAATCAATTTTCTCCTGTGAATCCTGTAGCTTCCCACCCAGATGTTTGTTTGTTTGTTTGTTTGTTTGTTTTTGCAGTACTGGGAGTTGAACCCAGGGGCATTCTACCTCTGAGCTACACCCCCAGCCCTATTTTTTAATTCTTTATTTTGAAACAGGGTCTCACTAAATTGCAGAGGGCCTCATTAAGTAGCTGAGGCTGACCTCGAACCTGTACCCTCCGGTCTCAGCCTCCCAAATACTGGGATTACAAGCGTGCGCCACCACGCCCGGCTTAGATGTTTAGTTTTAAGTCAGCATAAAAGACTCATTTCAGCTGTTGCTGGTCAGGAAACGCTCCTGGTTGTTCCCCAGGCACAGGGCATCTGTCTCTCTGGCAGTTGGCTCCAGTCCAGTTAGCCGAGTTTTGGGAAGGGGTGAGCCAGGGTACTGCAATACTGCGTCCATCTCCCTCCGAATCCTCTCCACCATCTCACCTTGCCATGCTGTTCAGAAGCTTCGAGAAGCTCCTTGTTGGTGGGAAAATGCCAGGCTAAACAGAGTTAGTGCAGATGCGAGAAAACACACGGACTTGTATTTTGCCCTTTGTGCTGGGCCAGGATCTGCACTAGCACCCGTGATTTCAGTTATTTACATGACACCGTGAGGCCGATACCACCTGTCCCTTTTTGTTAATGGATGAGGCAACGCAGGGTCAGAATATTATCACTTGCTCAATGTCACACAGCTGGTAAGCAGCAGAACTCAGGTTTGTTTAAGTTTGTCAATAAAAGCTACTGAGTGCCAACTACAAGCCAGGCATCGCTAGCAAGGATCACAAGAGGAGGACAGGTAGAATGCTCAGCAGTGTAGAGAAGGGTGTGCAGAAGGGCAGATCTGTTAGCTAGTAACATTTTTGTGGGATAAGCACAAAAATAATTACCCAACTTTTACTGCCCAGGTAGAGGGGGAAAGGGATCAAAAGAAATGTGGGTGGTTTCTCATCTGAAAAAGATTTTATCTTTTTTGTTTTTTTAGAAAATCAATAAAATATTTCTTTATTCAAGTTATATGTTTTGAGCACCTGCTTTGTGTGGTCGGGTTCTATCTTAAGTGCTACTGATGCAGCAAGGAATCAAATAGTCAAAAATGTCTGCTTTCATAAAACTTATATTCTGGTGGGAGAAGAGAAACAACTTTGTGTGTGTGTGAAGTGGCAGTAAATACAATGTGAATACGCAAAACTGGGAAGGATATAAGGACTCTGCAGAGAGACTGCCATCTTAAGTGGGGCTGTTTCAAGAAAGGTATTGCCGAAAGCTGGCATTGGAGCAGAAACTGAGGAGGTTAGGGAGTTCATTATGTGAATATTTTAGGGAAGAAAATTCTGCAGAGAGATTGTAGCAGATGGAAAAAAGCCTTGGGGCAGAAACTTATTTGGTATGGCCAAGCAACAGCAAAATAGCCAGAATGGCTGGTACAAAGGAAGCAAGAGAGAGAGAGTGGTCAGAGGTAATGGGGTCAGGTCACTAGAACCCTGGAGGCCATTGTTAAACCTTCAGATTTCCCTCTGAGTAACATGGAGAACCACTTGAGTATTGTAAGCAGCTCAGTGACTGATCAACTTACATTTTCTCAGAATCATCAGGCTGTGGTCTTAAAACTAGATGGTAAGGAGGGCAAGAACAAAAGCTGGCTGACCAGATAAGAGAACATGGCCATAATCCAAGAAAGAGGGAGTGGAGGTTCAGACAGTCTCAGCAGCGCAGACAGCTAGAAGTGGTCAGATTCTGGTTGCACAGATGGTCCCTGACTTCTGACGGTATGACTTATGATTTTCCAACTTCATGAGGGTACAGAAGTGATATGTATTCAGTAAAAACTGTACCTTGAATTTTGATCTTTTCCTGGGCTTGCAATATGTTGTGCAATAGTCTCATGATGCTGGTCCCAGTCAGCCAGGTGGTCAGAGGGTAATTGACTCACATTGTGCAGAGTACCGTGTGCCTAAGTGATTCAGTAGGTCGGTGTATTACACGCACTTTCAGCTTACTGTATTTTCAACCTACCACAGGTTTATTAGGATCTAAGTGTATGTTAAAGATAGAGTGACAGGATTTACTGATGGACTGGATGAGAGAGAAAGAGAATGAATGAGGGATCTCTGACTCTAAGATGCAAAGACTGAACACCTGGAGAACAAGTCAAGGTTCACTGGGATGACCTAATACAGAGCAGGTTTGGAAGGAGATCAGGCATCAGTTTAGACAGTGTGTTTGAGGGGCTGGTGAGCAGTCGGCTCTTCAGGTGTACAGTTCAAGGGAGAGGCCTGTGCAAAATCGTAACTGCTTGGACTAATCAGTGTGGCACACATGGCATTCTGGGACTTTGGAGATGTCATAAAAGCCATGCTGCTTCCACCTCGTTTAAGAAGGCTCACGTCTCGAAGCCCTGAGCCCCAGGTCAGCAGTCCATACTGCATGGTTTTCATGGTGGAGACAGCTTATGGAGACACTCCAGTTGGCGGCTCCAGCTAAGTCCAGCCTTCCAGCCCTTGCCAGGGCTAAACACAGGCCCCAGACCAGTCCATCACCAGTGAGATACTGCACGATGACTTCCATCAACACCCTGTGAACCAGGAAAACCACCCGGCTGAGCCTCCCCAAATTCCTAACTCACACAATGTGAAAGGCAGAAAAATGGTTTTGTTTGATTGTTTTAGGCCACTTAGTTTTTGGGTAGTTTGTTTTGTATCAATAGATATTGGAACAATTGGGTAGATTCCATTCTCTTTAGCTATTAAAAAAAAATGTTATCCTCACCAGGCTCAGTGGTGCATGCCTGTAATCCCAGTACTTGGGAGGCTGAGACAGGAGGATCACAGGTTCAAAGCCAACCTCCGCAATTTAGTGAGGCCCTCTGCAATTTAGTGAGACCTTATTTCAAAATAAAAAATAAAATAGGGCTGGGGGTATAGCTCAGAGGTAGAAGGCCCCTGGGTTCAATCCCCAGCACCAAAACAAACAAGCAAACAAACAAATAAAAAGTAAAAGATAAAAAAGGGCTAAGGGTGTAGCTCAGAGGTAGAATGGCCCTGGGTTCAGTCCCTAGTACCACATACACACAAAAGTTAATTTCTCCCATATATATAAGGCTCAAGGGAATTCTATAAGAATATGTCATATTATATAGTTTAGCCCCCAGAGAGGTTAATGAGTTTTTCTTTTTCTAAATCACAGCATGAATATATAGCCCAGTGCATGCCCACAACCAGCTGAGTTTTCATTTCATTGCATTCTTTTTTTTTTTTTTTGTACTGGAGATTGAACCCAGAGCATTCTATCTCTGAGCTACAACCCCAACCATATTTTATATTTTGAAATAGGGTCTTGCTACATTGCTGAGGGTCTTGCTACGTTGCTGAGGCTGGCTGTGAACCTGTGATCTTTCTGTCTCAGCCTCCCAAGTACTGGGATTCCAAGTGTGCACCGCCACACCCAGCTGTTGCATTGTTGGCAAGAGCACATTGCAGCATTTCTGAGTTGGGAGAGCTGGTCAGTCAGGGAGCTTACAAGGTGGTCTTGAATTGTCGATGTGTGAGATTGGAGTCATGTTGAACCATAGATAAGTTTACCACTGCCTCTTATTAGTCAAGTGATTTGAACAAGTCATGGGAATTGGAGAATTTCTCAAAGGTCAGCCGCCCAACAACTTGTGTTTTAAAAGGAAATGTGAGGCTCCAAGGCAGAAGATGGCAATACCCTTTATAACTGCTTATCCAGCGTGCTTCATGTAACGTGCAGGCTCCAAAAACATTCTTGCTCCTTTTTCTTTCTTTTTTTATTTTCCTTTTTTTAAAAAAACCCTTTTCTTTCTTTCTTTTTGTTTTTTTGTTTTGTTTTGTTTTTGTGTTTGTTTTTTTTTGTGTGTGTGTGGCACTGGGGATTGGACCTAGGGCCTTGTACATGCTAGGCAAGCACTCTACCCCAAGCTATATCTCCAGCTCTAATATTCTTGTGCATTTCGAGAGTAACCCTGAATCAGGAGATCTGACCAGTAGATTCGAGTTTTGTCATCCAAGAGTTATTTACTGAGCATCTTCTATGTGTCAGGCCTTATCTTGGAATTTCTGAAATGGGCCTATCTTAGGTGCCATCTAGTTGCTCAGCTTTGCAGGGAGGAATGTTTAGAAAGCGGGGAAGTTCAGCGTTAATGAAAAGCAGAATGGTGAAGGCGGCCACAGCTTCAATGGGAACACTGAGAATCAGTGCCTAACCAGCTGGTAACTGAGCTGAATGTCAGAGAAGCGAGTAGCATTTCCCCGGGGGTGGGGGGAAAAGAAGACAGGGAGGACAGCGTGGACACAGGATCAGAGGTGAGCAATGCCCAGGGGTGTTAGGGGACACTCACAAAGTTAGGTGTTACTAGAGCAGAAAGTAAAAAAAAAAAAAAAAAAAAAAGCAGTAGCCAGAATGGAACCCTAAGATGTGGAAAGGGGCCAGAGGTGAAGGCCCTTGATACTGTGTGTACTTTAGCCAAAGAGCCACTGAAGATCTTCATCTCTGCAGTGGGAGGTTAAGCTAAATTTCCCTCGCAACCATGAGGCTCTGACACTCTGCGACTGTAGGACATTCCCAAGGTCATATGTGGTTTAATTTTGACAGAACCCAGGTCTGAAAGCTGTAAAGCGCCACTTAGCAAGATTTCGAGAGCAACTTGAGAGATTTTTGTCCTGAATATGCCAATTTTTAAGGATTAAGTCACCAGACAGGGCAACCTCTACAAAAGCAGACCTGATAACTTAGAAAGGTCCACGCCGTGAAGATGGTCCATTGTTAGCGAACTTATCCTGGGGAGAGCGGAGAGCACTGGGATTGAGGTCAGATCATAGGAGTGCGGTTTCTCCTGCACTCCAGAAGAATCTCTGAGAAGCAAAAGGCGATCACCAGCTTAGTCACAGTCCCAAAGACGGGCCACATCTCATCCATCTTTGCAGAAAGGCTGCACTGCAGAGTCCTCTTGGATTGTGACCCTTGGTCCTTGATGGTGGAACATGAAGTAGCTTGCACCACAGGGGTCCAACATCCATGCCAGCTAGCCTCATCCCTTACCCTCACGCCAGACTTCAGCCCAGCATTATTCTTACCTTGAGTCCAGTCTTCCCTTCTCCAAACTACTCCTGTATTTCATCCAGGTAGGCAAATCTGGTCATGTCACTATGCTGCTGACCCCCTTCAGGTGTTCCCATTGCTTGTGGGGTGGAGCCAGAGCCCTGCAGCCTGGCTGACAGTCTGAGGTGCTCTGGTCTCTGCCCTGGACCCTCTCAGGCCCTCACACCCTTGGCCTCCTACCTGCTCCCTACCTGGGCTCAGGCCCCAGCCTGTTGCTTCAGGCTAATTAGCACTTAATTATCATTTTACTTACGACCCCCCTCCCTGAGCAGCCCTCCCCAGCCCAGTGGGCACAACTGGTCTTTCCTTACCTGGAAAGACCCCAAGTTCCTTGGAACAGACCTAGGTATAAACTGTAAAATCCCAGAGAATAAGTATTATGCCTTACTCAAAAAAGCAGCAAAGCCTGGTGCTTAAAAGCAAGGTCCCAGGTCTTAGCCAGGCATGGCATGGTGGCACATACCTGTAATCCCAGTACTTGGGAGACTGAAACAGGAGGATCGCAGGTTCAAGACCAACATCGGGAACTTACCAAGACCCTGTTTCAAAATAAAAAAAATAAAATAGGGCTGGAGGTATAGCTCAGAGGTAGAATGCCCCGGGTTCAATCTCCAGTACCAAAAAAAAAAAAAAAAAGGCACGGTCTCTGTGATAGCCTGACTGGTTTAAATTTCTGGCTCTACTGTACACTAGCTGTTTGAGCAAGTTATTTAATTTCTCTATGCCCCAGTCGCCTCAGTTGTAAAGAGGAAATAATAATATCTGCCTCTTAGCATTCGACTGAGGTTTAAATAAGTTGATACATATGAGGGACTTTGAGCTCAAAAGGCAGTTAACTCTCAAAACTAAAATAACCATAAATTATAATAATAAAAATAATAATATTAAAAGGTAGACTATATGGTTTGAACTCTATCTCCCCACCTCCTCCAGCATTCATATGTTGAAGGCCTAACCCCCAGTATCTCAGAATGTGACCTTATTGGGACATATTACACCTTATTTTGAGGGTAATTAAAGTGAGGTCATTAGAACAGGGTTTGATCTGGTATGACTGATAGCCTCATAAAGGGGAGGAGGGTTGGACATGGAAATAGCAGAGGCCAGACTGCGTGAATACGCAGAGAGAATAGCATGTGAACGGCCATCTGCAGGTTAGGGGGCGAGGCTAGGGCCAGGGGGCGAGGCTGGGAACGGACCCTCCACTTCCCTCCCTGTCTCAGGAGGAGCAAACCCTGCCCATGCCTTGATCTGAAACTTCCGGCCTCCAGAACGCTAAGACAATGGATTTCTCTCCTTCAAGCCACAGTCTGTGGCACTTGTTATGGCAGCCCTAGCAAACTAATACACAGGCCTTACCGGCAGATTAATTAAGGAAAGCCATGCAGCCGGGCGTGGTGGCTCACGCTTGTAATCCCAGTACTTTGGGAGGCGGAGACCGGAGGATCCGGGTTCGCGGCCAACCTCAGCGCGCATGCGCGCGCTATCTCTCTCTCTCTCTCTCTCTCTCTCTCTCTCTTCCCTCTCTCCTCTCTCTCTCTTCCCTCTCTCTCCTCTCTCTCTATCTCTCTCTACCTAGTGAGGCCCTCCGCAACTTCGTGAGACCCAGTTTCAAAAATAAAGCATAAAAAAATAGGGCCGGGGGCGTAGCGCGTTCAATCCCCGGTACTGCAAAAAAAAAAAACAAGAAAAGCCATGCAAATATTTGGTGCAATGCCCTCCCCCCACCAGCCTGAGAGGCATTTTGTGACCTATTGCTATTCTGACCTCTCCAAAATCGACAGCTGTGCTTAGCTCTTCAGGGGAGAAATCTGAGCATTGCGTGCTGCCCCTGGGCATGGGGAATGGACGGAGATGATCTTGGGATCACGGCCAGCGCTCCTCCCTCATCACCAACTTCTTGCATCTGTTCTTCACATCCGTAAAACCTAACACAGCAACCCCCTGGAAGGGTTTCTAAAGATTAATCCAAATAATGCACCATTTTGTTAGGACACATTAAATACAGGCAATAAGACTATTAACGTGCTCCAGAAATAATAATCAATTTTGTATCACAGTACTGAAAAGAGTTAAAGTTCTACTTATTCCTCTTCACCATGATCATTACTGTTATCATTGTCCCCATTTTACAGATAGGGCAGAAGCAGGTTCAAACTCAGATAAGCTTAACTCCAGAGTCTCCATCCTTAACCATTGGTTTGGTCCCTTTTTTATCATGATGATAGTGCGTGTTATATTGGACGAGGTTTTAGAATTTTTTAAGCCATTAGACCTAAGCTTGAGTCAACATCCAGATGCATGGTTTCATTCAAACCTCACAAGTCGTCTGAGAAAGATATTATACCCATTTAGCAGATGAGGAAGCAGAGGTTCTCTGGGGTTACATGAGTCTGTCCAAGTCCTCAGGGGTTGAGATCCAGGGAACCAGGCATGGCTCCAGATGTTTGACTTGAAGCTATACGATACTCAATGTTGAGTTCATTGTCCAGAGAAGCTTAAAGAAGCATGGACACATTAAGTTGTCAGTTGTTATTTCAAATTTGATTTGTAATTGGTGTGTTTATTAAGAAATAAAATAACCATCACTAATTTTCTTAACCTCCCCATCAGCCAGAAATTCTTCTTCTTTGAGGTATGGAATTGTTTAGGTATAAAATCTTTGAAAGTAAGTGCTCAAAGTGGCAACACAGGACTCTTAGGAGATGCTGAGCTCACCCAAAGTCACATAGATTTTTGCCCCTGGGGTCAAGACTGTTTCTTAGAATAAGAAACAGTCCTTCCTTACCTCTCTGAGTGGGAGAACTGGGCCAAAGAAAGGCATTTCATGTAGATCTTTGAACCATAAGAGATACCCAGATATTATTCTGACTTTTCATATAGGAAAACCAAGGCTCTGTATTTTAAGGAACATTCCAAGGGATGAATGGAGCTTAAACTTAAAACTCTGGAACTCTTGCCCAAGCTCACAACTCACATTTCAGGCTTCCTCTGGGTGGATATTGCCCTTTCTCACCCCTCTCTGGCAGTGTGGAAAGGCAGTAGGTTGGGTTTCTTTCCATGCCTTACAGCCCCCATCTAGTGTTGCATTCCTGGGTTGGAGGGCTTTATGAAGCAAATGTTATCAACAGTGGGTTTTTATGTTGAACATTCTCTCCTAAGAAGGGTCTCGTAAAGCTAAAAGTCACCATGAATATTTCCTTGGCACCGACAGAGATGGAGATCTATAATCCACACAGTAAGAATGCCTTACCTGTTGATATTTCAAGGACTCAACTGGAAAGTCTTCAAACAGCTGCATCTCTATTTTGGAACAATCTTTTTAGGTGGAGGATGTTTACAGACTCTAGTATTCCACTGGGAGATGTTTTTCTATCTTTATTGTGAATGTACGCTATGAAGAAACATCTTTGCTGAAAGAGACACTTGAGGGACAATAAGAGTATTTGGGCTGTGCCATTTTCCTGGGGGTGGTATATGGTCACAGTTGCTTTTGTTTTTCCAAGAAGAAACTCAGGCAAGGTGTGCCCTTGAGTTTCATGGCGTTGGTGTGTTGAGATGTTTCTCCCTTTTCAGCTGGATCTGTCCTTTCGATAGCCTGATACCATTTTTATGGAGTTTCTGGGAGAGAAGAACTCTTACAGAATTGTGTCCTTTAAACCTTCAGCATCTGGGTTTGAATCCCAGTGTGACCTTCAGCAAGTTATTCAACCTCTCTGAGTCTCTTAGTGGGAGTACCTACCTGCCTCATGACAGTGCCTGCCCTAGATCAACTGTGAGCTCCAAGGTACACAGCACTTACAGCCATGCCTGATGCACATAAGTGCTCAGTAAGTGTTAGCTCTTGCGGCTGTTGACAATGATGACATCCATCAAAAGAGTTCAGTCTACTGGGAAATGAAAAAATAAGTAGATATTTGTAATTAACTATGGTGAATACAGCGATAGAGACACACACAGGAGATTAAGGATCATGGAAAGGGGGATTACATTGCAAGTGGGGAGGAGAGATGGAATAAAGGTATTTGTAGAAGATTTTGGCTGAAATCTAAACAAAAGGAAGAGCAGAACAGGAGCAGATAGAGCCCTGGGATATACCGACTGTAACAGTGCATCACTTAGACATGTCAAAAACAGACTTGGGTTGGACCAGCTGGGTACAAATCCTATCTTAGCTATGCACCATTGGAAGAATTACATCTATACTTCAGTCCCTTCATCTGCGAAACCAAAATAACAATGGAACTTGTCTCATATTTGTTTGTCTGTAAATGTTAAATGAGTTTGAGATATAAAGCTCTTAGCATATCACCTGGCATATAGCTGGCACTCAATACTGGCTATTATAATAAAATGCCTATATTTCCTAAGGTTTCTGAACTATGGCATGATAGAATGTGTGGACGTGCAGGGTCTCAGAGGACCATGTGGCAATGACATACTTGGCTCTGGAGGAGTGAAATAAAATCAGGGAAGGAAACTTGTTATAGAAGAGCATAAAACTGGAATCATCAAATCTGGCTTCTCATCCTAGTTGCACACCCATGGACAAGCCACTCAGTATCTTTGGGTTTTTGTTGTTGTTTTGGTTTGGTTTATTTATACTTTCATTAGTGCATTGCAGTTATACATCATAGTGAGGTTCACTATGACACAAGCATACTTGCACACAGCTCTCATATTTCCTTCCGCATCCCTCCCCACTACCCCTTCTTTCCTCCCCATTCATGTCAGTGAAATTGGTAGTAATGCCTACATATACTTCCATAGTATTATTTGGACTGTTTCCTCCCTCAATCCTCCTCCTCCTTCCCCTCTCCAAATCCCCTTCCACTATTCTATTGGTCTCTCTTCACATTTATTCAAAGTCGCTTATGTTTCCTATTTTCTCTCTAGCTTCCACATATAAGAGAAAATATACAACCCTTGACTTTCTGAGACTGGCTGATCTCACTTAGCATAGGATTCTCTAGTTCCATCCATTTTCCTGAAAATAACATAATTTTGTACTTCTTTAGGGCTGAGTAAAATTCTATTGTGTATATATACCAGTTTCTTTGTCCATTCATCTGTTGATGGACATCTAGTTAATTGTGCTACTATAACCATGGGTATGCATGTATCACTGTAGTAGTCTAACTTTAATTCTTTTGGAAAGATACTGAGGAGTGGTATAGCTGGTCATATGGTGGTTCTGTTCCTAGTCTTTTGAGGAACCACCATACTGATCTCAATAGTGGTTGTACTCATTTACAATCTCATAAACAGTGTATAAGAGTTCCCATTTCATGCCGGGCGTGGCGGCGCACACTTGTAATCCCAGTACTTTGGGAGGCAGAGACTGGAGGATCCGGGTTCGCGGCCAGACTCAGCTCTCTCACTCTCTCTCTCTCCCTGTCTCTCTCTCTCTCCTTAGTGAGGCCCTCCGCAACTTTGTGAGACCCGGTTTCAAAATAAAGGATAAAAAATAGGGCCGGGGGCGTAGCGCAGAGGTAGAACGCCCCTGCGTTCAATCCCCGGTACCGCAAAAAAAAAAAAAAAGAGTTCCCATTTCCCCACATCCTCACCAGCATTTATTAATGTTTGTATTCTTAATAATTGCCATTCTAACTGGAGTTAGATGGAGTCTCAGTATAGTTTTTGTTTGCATTTCCCTAATTGCTAATGGTGTTGAACATTTTTCATATATACATTGGTCATTTGTATTTCTTCTTTTGAAGAGTGTCTGTTCAGTCCAATTGCCCATTTTTTGACCAGATTGTTTGTTTGTGTCTTTGTGGTACTGGGGATTGAACCCAGGAGCATTCTACCTCTGAGCTACACCCCCACCCCTATTTTATTTTTTATTCTGAAACAGGGCCTCACTAAGTTGCTGAAGTCCTCGCTAAGTTGCTAAGACTGGCCCGGTACCTGCAATCCTCCTGTCTCAGCCTCCTAAGTATTGGGATTACAGGCGTGTGCCACAATGCTCTGCAGGGTTTTTTTTTTAGTGTTAAGTTCTTTTTCTTTTTAGTTCTTTATATATTCTAGATATTAGTCCTCTATCAGAGGAGCAGCTGGCAAAGGTTAGAGCTTAATTTCCTCATCTGTAAAATGGAATTGATAATACATCGTCTGCCTTCTTTCCTGGTTATAAAGATCAAATGAGATAATCTGTGGGGAAGTGTTTTATGAATTATAAAGCATACAAATGTAAGGAATTTATAAACAAGATGTAATTAATGTGTATACTAAATAAATGCCTGGAATAAGAAGGTGTTATGATTAAATTGCAACTCACTCCCACTCTATTACTTTAAATCTTAGAACATTTTTCCAAGGTGTCATTTGGTATAGACTTGATTAGATGCTTAAGGGATCATAAATGTGTGTTTTTAAATTACTAAGCCCAAGTGTATATTAATTTTAAATATTAATTTTGAGGGTCATGAGGTTCTACTGGTGAAATCTACATGCTTGAAATATTACTATCCAACCCAACCCAAGATTGGGAAAAAAAAAACTTAGAGGGGGAAGTCAAATATAAAAGTGTTTGCTAGTCCTAAAACCTTACAGGACTCCTTTCAAATAAATGGGGAAAATACAATTAAATGTTCTTTCTACCAAATGACTAGATGAGATTTTATCAAAAACAAATACGAAATAGAAAACTAGTTTTCATGCCTTCAGGCTTGTCTTGTTTGGGCAAATAGATGTTAAATTCACTATGAATGTTCATGTTGATCTTGCCTTAGAAAAAAATTATACCTAACAAAATTGAACATAATTTCCTCTTCCTTCATTTCCCCCCTTCATTCCACTGCAGTTCACCCACCATCGGCCTGCTCTCAGCCTCCCCTTCTCATCCTGCCTAATTTCTCTTAGCCTGCAGTTCTCAGCATAGAAGCTATTTCTTACAGAAAGCCACCCTCTTAGTTTATGGCCAAAGATGGCTATTGCTCACCAAACAATCCCTTTGCTCTACTAACAATTCCCGGCATCTCTTATAATTAGATCAGGGTCACTTGACAAGTCCTGGATGATGGGCTGAGCATATAAGTGAGGCTCCGGGCACTGTAAGGAAGTCTCTGTGCCTCACTGTTCCTGCCCCAGGACAGTGAGCCTTGTGTTGAAATGGAGACATCACAGGTGGTGGATCCCTGAGTGAGGGTGAGGAGAGTTCACCTCTGACTCATGTTGAGCATGTGGTGTGTGGGGGGAGGTCTTTAGGTTAAGCCACTGAGATTTGAAGGCTGCTTGGTTATCACAGCAAAACCTAGCCTATCCTTGTCATGATAGGCCCCAGAGTTTTCTTTAAGAGCATGCATATTAATTTCCTTCTGTTGCTATAACAAATAACTGTAAACATAGTGGTTTTAAGCACCATAGATTCATTAGGATAGTAATGGAGTTCAGAAGTCTAAATGGCTCTGCAGAACTGTGTTCCTCCCGGGGGCTTGGAAATAACTTGCTTCCCTGTCTTTTGCAGTTTAAAGGCCACTTGCATTCGTTGCTCAATGGCTCCTTCCTCCAGCTTCAAAGCCAGCAGCATGGCATCTTCTCTCCTCTCTGCTCTCTGTTTCCATCCTTACATCTTTAAGACAACCCAAGTACAGGGAACCGTGTGTACAAAGGCCCTGAGGCAGAAAACAGTGTGCCTGTGGACCCATATGCCATCTGTATAACTGGATCGTAGGACATGGACAAAGGGACAGTGGCAGACTGAAATGTGGGGACTTACCCATCTCTGCTGAGGCCTGTGTCCTACACACAGCCCTGGACCAGGCTCTCAGGTGAAGAGTGTGAGGACCCACCAGGGGGTAGGTGCTGTGCTAGTCACTGACATCCTGAGTCAATTGCAAATGCTCTTTCTATCTGAATTATACTTCTGTGTCAGACTCACTTCCTTAATATATATTTAGAGATAATGTCTTGAGTCAGGTGTGGTGGCACACACCTGTAATCCCTGTACTTGGGAGGCTGAGACAGGAGGATTACAGATTCCAGGCCAGCCTCAGCAACTTAGCAAGACCCTATTTCAAAATCATAAGGGCTGGGATTGTAGCTCAGAGGTTGAATGCCCCTGGGTTCAATCCCTAGTACCAAAAAAAAAAAAAAAAAAAGCAGAGGGATAATGTCTTGAATCTGCAATGCATTTTATTCTGTTCAAAATGTCATATTCACTTTATTTATTCATTCACTTTATTCTGTTCAAAGTGTCATATTTACTTTATTTGACATTCACAAGAACCGTGTGAGGAAGATAAGGACAAATATGATTATTTGCATTTTAAATATTATCAAGAATGAAAAAGAGATTTTATATCTTCCATTGGTCAACAAGTGTTTTAGCTAAGACTCCCTCAGGCCATGGTAAGTTCTATGAGAAATAATTTCTACATGGTTGGATAAGATTGTGGTTAAGATTTCCTGTATGCGTGTTCATTTGATCAACATGGATTCATTAACTGTTTACTGTGTAACCAGAATCAAGGTAGACTCTGGAATTTCTAATCCTTACCACAAACTTTCAAAATCAGAAGGCATCTCATTTCATAGAGAAACAAATCTAGTGAGGTGTTGAGCAACCGTGTGATTTTGTGACCTAAAAAATATTCAAACCCTAAGAAGTTACTTGATTCCAGTATTATTTCTGATTTCAATTTGGCCTCAATGAGTCAAATGTTTGCATGTTTTTCCTGAGGACCCAAGGTTTAAAAATTTTAGAATCAGAAACTAGATCGCCTCACTCTTATCCTCACCTTTTTTTTTCCTCTCGAAGCTCAGCAATTGCCTGTGATTTTTCTTTTTGCTGGCATCATCTGACATGAAAGACTTATTATTTCCTCTTGTCCATTAACACAAAGAAAGACCTCAGCTAACGCGCTATGAAGCCACGCGCTCTAAGGCAGCAGAGCCTGCCTCGTTCTGCCCTTTGATTATTCTGGCTCTCTACCTCAAGCTGGTCTCTGAGCCAAGTAACAAAGCCTGACCCAGCACCCATGAGGCGAATTCAAGGCCACCTCCATCTGGTGGTCATTGTCAGATTCTATCCCTTGCTAGGGTCCCCTTGGTGTTTTCCAGATTTTTTGCTGACCAAAAGTGAAGCGGAACCTCCAGGAGGGAGTGGAAAATGGGCATTGGATTGAGCCTTAGCAGAGCAGAACTGAGAATTGGCAGCGTGGGTCCTGTGTCGTCATTTTGAGTGAGCATTGTTAACTAGCCTGGGCACAATTTGGGAAGCAGAGAGGAGTGGAGCAGAAGACAGTAACTTCATAGGGTGATTTCATAGAATGAGGGGAACAGATTGGAGCAAAAGTGTCATGAAAGCCCATGGATACTTCATGTCAGTGACTGCAGAAGAGGGGGCCAAAACTGAAGCATTTCTACTACTGGAGACTAAGATGCCACCCATCTAAATTGATCAATAGTTTTCTCATCTGAAACCATCGGGCCAATCAATTCTATAAATACTTGCTTAACATGTGCTTATTGCCACAGATAACCATTTCCTCACCATTAGCATCACTATGATGATCATAATTAATTACATCAACATTGTTGTCATTATCGTCTTCTTTTTACCTACATCCCAACTATCTTCCCCACAATATCATCGTTGTGTGCCAGGCACTAGGCCAGCATGAATGCCCACGGCAGTACTGTGATATGAATAATTGTATTCCCATTTCACTCCTCCAGAAATGGGGACAGAGGACTGAGCTGGAATTTGTGGAGGTAGGATGCCAACCTAAGACTTTTCTACCCCAGGGTTCATGTTCTTTGCTCGATTCCTGTGCTTAAAGTAGTTCTTGGTCTAGGAAGGAAGGGAAAACTGTTAGAAAAAAATAGTATAATAAACAGGGCAGTTGATGGAGGTGTGGGGTTTCCAGGAACACAGAGGAATCATCACCTCTCACTACAGACCTGATGAAAGGCTTCCTCAGGGGGCTGGACCTGAGCTGAGTCAAGCAGGACAAATATATATCAGATAATAAACAGGGAGAAGAACGTTCCAGGCAGTGGATGAAATGTGTGCAGAGGCATGGAGGCATCTATTCCTTCAACAAATATGGAATGTCTTTTCTGCTCCAGGCACTCTGAGAGACTCAGGGTGAGTAAGAGAGAGAGGAGTGAATCCATTATAGCAGGTGGACTAGAAGAAGTAAGACTGGAGGTTTGGAGGGAAATAAGTATTTTGAGGGGGAAATGAGAGCAAGATAAGCCATTAACAATAGACAGATTGAACATCACAAATCTGAAATCTGAAATGCTCCTAAATCCAAAACTTCTTGAGCACCAGCATAATGCTCAAACAAATTCTGAATTTTGGACCATTTCAGATTTTGGATTTTCAGATTCATGATGCTCAACTGGTAAATGCTATGCAAATATTCTAAAATCTGAAGAACTCTGAAATTAAGCATTTTGGATAAGGGTACTCGACCTGTGCTTTTATTGTGTTTATAATCAACAGTGCACTCTCCCATGTCTAGAACACTACCTAGTACAGAGTGGGCACTCGACCAGTCACCAAATGAATGACTGGATGAATAGTCGCTGTTAATCTTTAAAGCCACCCATTTACCTACAAGTCCCAAGAGGACAGAGAACATTTGTTCACCACTGTCACCACTTATAGCTGCAGGGGGATGACTGCGTTGCACAACTCTGAGGGACCCTGTTTCACAAGGTGGTCTGTATGAATGGGTTTCTGATCACCGTGTGACTAGTGCCCCTGGAGATAAACAGCTTGGTAGCTTTGGGTTCATGTCTGATGTAGAGGATTAACTTCTGCTAAAGGCAGGAAGGAAAGCTACACAGAGAATCCTGTCATTCAGCCCCTTCTTTGTGCAAGGAACATCAGTTAAATCACTACTGTAAACCAGCACACCCATTTCACAGGTAGGGAGGCGACACAGAGTGACTGCTCAAAACACACAGTTAGACAGGGGAAGACCCCAGTGGAACCCAGTCCTCCTTTCTATACAGCACACAGTTTCTCTTTAAAGCTGTCAGCACATGGCATCCTCCAAAGGAACAAGGATGCTTGTCTCCTAGGAAACAGAGAGAGGGGTTGGCCCCACACAGCTGGCAAGCTCCCAAGGTGAAGGAAATTGGGAGCTGGCGCTGGGGTTGGTGTGTAACTGATTGCCGCTGTAAACCTCTCTCACGAGGGGCTCTGGCTTTGCCAGTTCTTTGAGTAAAGAAGAGTCTGAGATTCAATGAGTGGATTAGCAGGACACATACTTAGAAAGCACAAAGACTGTCAAGCATCAATTCTTATTGGCTGAAAAAATTTTGTCACAAATAAAGGGCCTTTCAAATACCCTTCAATTGTATTTCTCAATAGCCAAAACTTGAGGCTGCGGTAGTATGTTAGAAAGAGGTAGCGGATCGAGGGCGGGGATATGTCACGTATTAGTTCTTCCAGCATAAGCTAATACCTTGACCCCTCCAGCTTTAGCTTCTTCACCTGTAAAAAGGAGCTGATCACTTCTCCATCGCAGTGTGGTTTCAGAGTAAACAAAATAATCTCGGAAAAGGGCCTAACCCAATGCAGGATAGTGAAAAGATCTTGAGTTTTGGAATCAGACCTTGTCTTAGTCCATTTTCTGTGGCTATAATAAAATACTCAAAGCATAGTAACTTGTAAAGGAAGTAAATTGATTTTTTTTACGGTCTGGAGGCTGGGAAGTCCAAGTGCATAGTGCCAACATCTGCTCGGCATCTGGTGAGGGTCTCCTTGCTGCATTATAACATGTGGAGGGCGTCACGTGGTGAGATGGAGTAAGTGTGCTAGCCTGAGTCTCTCTTCCTTACCTTATAAAGTTACTAATACCATCCTGGGCCCCACCATTGCTTCATCTAATCCTAATCCCTTCCCAAAGCCCCACCTTTAAGTTTTTAAACCTAAAACATTAATATTTGAATTTGGGGATAAATTCCTAACACACGAACTTTTGGGGGGACATGCTCAAATCACAGGAATTCTCATTATTAAATCTTACCTCTTAATAACAATGGAAATTTTGACAACATTGATGATGATAATAATTAGCTTGCCTTTCTAGAAAATATATCATGTACCAGGCTCTATGATGAACACTTACCATGGATTGTCTAAATTAATTGGCAATAGAGTAAATATTATTATCATTTTATTGATTACTGAGGCAATAAAGGCTGAACTCAAAGTCACCATGCTATAATGAAAAGAGCAGAATCCAAACACAGATTATCTGACTGCAAAGTCAACAGCATTTTGTGTGTTTGTGTGTGTGTGTGTGGGGGGGTAATGGGGATTCTACTCAGGGGCATTCTATCTCTGAGCTACACCCCAGCCCTATTGTATTTTTTATTTTGAAACAGGGTCTCATTAAGTTGTGGAGGGCATTGCTAAGTTGCTGAGGCTGTCCTTGAACCTGTGATCCTCCTGTCTCAGCTTCCCACCATGTCCAGCCACAACATAGTTTTCAATCCCTAAGTTAAATTGTTCTCTCTCCAAGTCTTGGTTTCCTTACTTACAAAATGGGAATAATACCTGCCTTGCCTGGTTGCTAGGAGAATCTGAGGTTATATCTAGGAAGCACCAATTGTAATCGTCCAAGTTCAGTAACTGGTGTGGTTGTGTTAGCCAGCTTTACGTCTCTGTGACCAAAATACCTGACAAGAACTACATAGAGGAGAAAAGACTTACTTTGGTTCATGGTTTCAGAGGATTCAGTCCAAAGTCAGCCAGCTCCACTGCTCTGAGCCTGAGGTGAGGGAGAACATCATGGCAGAAGGGTGTAGCAGGAGAAAGCTCATATCATGGCAGCTAGGAAGCAGAAAGAGAGAAGGGGTTGGAAAGAAGAGAAACCCTTCCAGGGTTCTCCCCCAGTGATCCACTTCCTCCAACTAGGTCCCACCTCCCAACAGTCCATTCAGCCAACAATGGGTTAATCCACTGGTGAGGTCAGAGCCCTGGTGATCCGATCATGTCCCTAAGCCCCACCTCTGAGCCCATGAGACTCTGGGGACCGTCCTAATCCAGACCATAACAGTGGTGTAGCAGCAGGGTACAGGCAGCTGTGCTGGAGGAGGAGGAGGACGTGGTGATGACAACAAGGACAACTGGCACTCTAGATTTTAAAAATGACTTCCCTTGCTAATTCTGAAGAAGGAAGGTAGATAGAAACCTCACAGAGGCTGCTTCCCCTTCTTTAAAATACAAAAATATCTAATGCCTATAAAATCTACCCAATTTCATTTAGAAAGATGTCCTTGATTTGTTTTACTATCTCAGTGGATGGGATTCTAAAATAAAAAAACAAACCTAAGAAATTAAGATGGCTACACTGGCTAAGGAGTTTGCATCATATGCTGGAGTGTGAAGGCAATACAGTGACTCAAAGAGGTTCTTCAACCCTTGTTTTTTGGACTTTCAGGAAAATGCACTTTATGTAAAACTGACATAAACCCACAGACACTGAGTGTTTGGTCTGGGGCCTGAGAGGGCAGCGGGGAGAGCCTGAAACCTCCCAAGTGCACTCTGTGGTCTATTTTCCTAACTCCCTGGCAGGGAGTTTCTGGTGAAGCCCCCATTCTTTCTGCAAGTTGCAATGCCAAATAAGCGTGCAGTAGGTATTCAGGATAGCTGGCAATGGGGTAACTAAGCAACTTGGCCTGTTTGTAGAGATTATAAATACTGACTTCAGCCCCTGATCCTCAGACTGCTAACAAAGTTAAACTTGAGCCCCTTTCCTGGGAGCTGCATTTTTAAATTGCCTTCTGTGTATGGCCCAGTATTCCCTCTGAGTCCCACCACAAAATATAGCGAAGCAACATTATAGCATATGGAAGTCATCTTGTGCCCATTGCATTATTATTGGGGAGGAGGGGCTGATTTCCTAAAAGGTATCAGAAACCTCACTTGTTTGCAATGAATAGTTGTCTCCCCTCCTCTTTTTTTTTTTTTTTCCACATTGCTTGAGGGTTTCTGTACAGGCCTGTGCCTTGAGTGAGGGTGATGTGGAGATTATAAAATATCATACTTGCCATCTCTTGGTATAGTCTGTAGAGGTATTTTGAACCATGAAAATGCAAATTTGGCAGAGCACAGTGGTGCACGCCTGTAATCCCAATACTTGGGAGGCTGAGATAGGAGGATCGCAGGTTCAAGGCCAGCCTCAGCAACTTAGTGAGACCCTTGGCAACTCAGCAAGACCCTGTTTCAAAATGAAAAGGGCTGGGGGTATAGCTCGGAGGTAGAATGCCCCTGGGTTCAATCTCCATCTCTAGTAACATACACGAAAGAAGAAACAAAGAAAGAGCCAATGCAAATTTGTGTTGATAAGTTTGTTTTAATGGTTTGCAAGGTGTATCCATTAGCATTCTTGCAGTCATAATCTAAGTATCTGACCACATAATTTAGAGGAAAAAAGATTTATTTTCTTATAGCTTCAAGCTCAGTCCATATGAGGCTGGAGACTGCAGATCTCATGGCATGACCACGGCGTCAGTAGACCAAGGGAGAGCACGTGGGTTGTGCTCTTTAAGTCACAGAGGAAGCTGGAATCGAGAGAGGGAGCGGGGGAGGAAGTACACTTTTTAGCCCCAAGGCCGCACCCCCAGAGACCGACCTCCAGCCACACCCTACCAGCCTATGGGTACCACAGCAGGTGAATCTATTACAATGGATTTATCCACTGCTGGGGTTACAACCCTCATGACTCAATTTCATCAGCTCCAAACACCAATTTATGAGCTCTTCAAGGAGCCATTCTATATGTAACCATAACACAAGGTTTGGGTTGCAGCCCAGCCCCGTTTCTTACATCTCCTCATCTCATGTTTCTGTCATGTTACCGGCTCCAGAACCCCTACCTGCCAGGCTCTCCTAAGCCCCCTGTCTTTTAAGGTTCAAGGTTGGTCTCCTCAACCTATAATGCCCCCACCCTTTGGTGGTCAAGTTCATTTTTGCTCTTACGTAAATCTTTGGGACAGTCCCCTTGCTCCTCAAATGCAAGTAGCTTTTCCCTGTCCTGCCCCTGGTGCAGTGACTGTGGGGTGCTGTCGTTGTCTGTTTCTGTGGTCTTTTCACAAGACTGAACCTCAGGCGGGCAAGGCCTGTGTCTGTCTCATTCATTTATGCTATCCACAGTAGGAACACCACAAATAAGTGTGAGATGGATCTGGAAAAAGAAGAGAGAAACCCTGTCATTAAGGAAAAGGTGTAAAAAGAAATGGAAAATGTGGGCTGTAGCATAGAGTTTATCTCAAAACATCAAAGGCTGTGGCATCCTTGCTGTGCTCGGTTCTTGGCTCCAGCACTCATTCCTTTTATGACCTGAGCAAGCTTTGAAAAACACAAATCTTTGCTTTTGTCCTCATCTTTGGGAGCAAACTCGGAAGCCAGTTGTAAGGATTGCAGACATTGACAACATATACGTATTGCTGTGCATCGTACCTGGAAATGCAATAACATAAAAAATGTAAAATAATAATTCTATGTGCCTTTCTTTTATCTGGAATTACTCCTAATTTTCCCCCATTTCCACATCCATAAATACATACAAAAGCTTTTTGATCAGTTCAGTTTAATTCAAAGGAACATGTCCACCTATTCTCCATTGTGCCTAGGCACAGTGATAGACGCATGTGTATAAAAAAGAAAGTAACCCAGTCCATGCCAGCGAGGACCTCTCCGTGTGAGTGGGGTGTGCGTAAAGATAACTGCAAAGACAGTTAAGCAGAGGCTGCTATAAAAGCATGGAGCAGTTGCATTTAGCCAACCCAAGAGCCAGAAGAGGCATCAGGAAGGGATTGATAGCTCAGATAAATCTCAAAAAAGGAGTAAGGTTAGCCCAGCAAATAAGCACAGAAGGGGCATTCCAGGCAGAGGGAACAGCATGAGCAAATGGACAGAGGCGAGTTGGGTTTTCCTGGAGGGCTGAGAGGCAGGCAGTGGTGGGCAATGAAGCTGGAGATGTAGCCGGACAAGATCAGAGAGGGCCTTCTGTGCCTGGCTAAGGAATGAATAATTTGTCATCGGGTTCATGGGGGATCACTGAAGGATGTTAAACTAAAGTAGCATGCCTGGAACTGCAAGTTAGATGCACGGTTGGCACGAAATTAATTGGTAATTCTCTGAGAGAGCCTTTTAAAAGAGAATGTGCTCTAGGCCATTATTCTAGAAATATGCTCATTTATTGCATTCAGCATTACTTTGGCAAATATTTATCGAGCACTTGGAGTCCATCATCATGCTTGAACCTATGGGCCCTGCAACGACGAGTGTGTTTTCTACCTGCCCTTAAGGAGCTCATGGTGTTAGGGTTAGATATAAAATGTCCCCTAAAGAGCTCATTTATTAGGCCGTGCGTGGTGGCGCACACTTGTAATCCCAGTACTTTGGGTGGCGGAGACCGGAGGATCCGGGTTCGCGGCCAGCCTCAGCTCTCTCTCTCTCTCTCTCTCTCTC